>PVJH01003147.1:0-50107 GCA_004026705.1 Nesogale talazaci
AGTGGGCCAAATAAGCGCTGTCAGTGAAAACATTGAGGGGAGTACTTGCATATTCCTTTAAAACACTGATAATAGCTTTCAATTCTACCAATTGGGCTGAAGTATAGCCCGTTTGAAACTTTGTGACCTTGCCATCCACAGAAAAAGCCGCAATTCCCGTGGAGGAACCATCAGTGAAGGCCACACACGCATCACAAAGCGGGTGCAGACTAGTAACTTTTGGAAAAATAAAAGGGTGCAAACAACAATTTATCAGGGGGGTAATACCAGCCCCCAACATAACAGTATGATTGGCATTACAAAAAAAATTAAAGGGAAAATTTGCCCAGAGCACCAACAACAGCAGACAAGCCTGATCTCAACGTACATGATGACACCATCCAGAAATCCCCACATGTATAGGAAACCATTCTTTAAGTGTGCAGGTGGGGAGTAAGAAATTGACCCCGAAATTGTAATTAAATTTAGAATATTAAAAATATATTCAAAGCAGCACAGAAATGTAGGAAGGACAAACAAACCAAGTACACAACAACAATAACACAACACACAAAAATGATAGCAGCAAGCCCACACGTCGTGACACTAAATATTGATGTAGATTTAATGCTCCAGTCTAAAGAAGATAACAAGAGCTATCTATATACTATTTCAAGAGGCATAGCTTAGATACAAAAGTAGACTAATCTCAGAATAAATATATTTATCAAGGTAAGGCTAAACAAAAGAAGCAGTGGTGGCAATAAAAGCTTTCAATAAAATAGACTCTGACGTAAAATAGATCATGAAAGACAAAGAAGGGCACTACATAATGATTGAAAGAATAATGGTACAAGAAGACATAACTATAATAAACATGTATTATTATCTTTCACCCAATGAAAGACCCTGAAAATAGATTAATTAAACTCTTAGAGAGCTTAAGATGGAAATAAACAACACAACAAAAATATTAGGAGACTTCAATACACCATTCATGAGACAGGACAGAGCATTAGGTAAGAAACTCTCTAAAGACACAGAAAAACTAAACAGCAGGATTAACCAAATTGACTTCCTACATATACACAGAGGACCCCATCAAGAGCAGTAAAGTATACATTTTTTCCAGCATATATGGAACATTCTCTACAATAGAATATGTTTTAGAACACAAATACTCTTTAATATATTTAAAACTATTTAGAGTTTAAAATCCATTTTCTCGAGCCACAATGTTATAAATTTAGAAATCAACAACAAGAATAGCAAGAATTTAAAAAATTAAATGTGTGAAAACTAACAACTAACTGTGTTACTCCAGGTAAAGTAGAGAAATAAATCCAGGGAGATTCATATCTGTATAAGAAAGAGGTTCATTGTGAATGAGGGGGAGTGCAAAGTGGGGACCCAAAGCTCATCTGTAGGTGAAGCGAAATCCCCTTACAGAAGGGCCACAGGGAAGAGATGAGCCAGTCAGGGTGGAGTGTAGCAACAATGAAACATACAACTTTCCTCTAGTTCTTAAGTACTTCCTCCCCCACCCCACTATCATGATCCCAATTCTACCTTACAAATTGGGTTAGACCAGAAGATGTACACTGGTACAGAGAGGAACTGGAAACACAGGGAATCCGGGACTGATGATCTCTTCAGGACCAGTAGTAAGAGTGGTGATACCGGCAGGGTGGAGGGAAGGTGGGTAGAAGGGGGAACCAAGCACAAGGATCTACATATAACCCCCTCCCTGGGGGATTGACAACAGAAAAGTGGGTGGAGGGCGATGTAGGATAGTATAAGACATGACTAAATAATAATAATTTATAAATTATCAAGAGTTCATGGTGGGGAGGGGGGGGTGGTACCAAGGGCTCCAGTTGAAAGCAAATGTTCTGAGAACGGTGAGGACAACAAATGTACAAATGTGCCTGACACAGTGGGTGGATGTGTGAATTGTGATGAGTTGTACAAGCTCCCAATAAAATGATCTTCTTTTACTTTGAAAGGAGGAATGAAAGACAAAATAAATAGGTAAACTCGGCTTGGGGGAGAAAGAGGTTTATATACAAGAGCAATTAAACAATGATAAAACATCTCAGCCGAGTCCAGATCAAGTCCTTAAGTCTGGTATTAGCCCATACGTCTGATACCAATCTATAAAGTCCTCTCCAGACTCAAGAAACACATGAAATGATGCCAAATGCAGGAAGATCACAGGCAGATCCAGAGGCACTGTAAACATCTCAGCGCTGACAGGATCCTCCTCCTGGGTCCTTGAGTTCCAGGGTGTGGGGACTTTCAGCACAGGGTCCTGTGTCTGTCAATAGAGAGCATCCAAGGGAGTGAGAAAAAAATTGACGAGTCAACAGACAAGAAACTAATCTCTCAAACCTATAGAGAATTACAATAGCTCCAGAAGAAAAATGACAGATAATCCCACTGAGAAGTGGGTAAAAGACTTGAGCAGGCATTTCACCAAAGATGACGTTCAAATGGCCAAGAAACATGAAGAAGTGTTCCCAATCGTTAGCCATCTGGGTGATGCAAATCAAAACAATGATGAGATCCCACCTTACACAAACAATGTGAGGCAAATAAAAACCAAACAAATGCTGGAGACATTGTGGAGAGCTGTTCACAATAGCAAGAAAACAGAAACAACGTATATGCCTACCAGTAGAAGAATGGATAAAGAAACTTTGGTACATATGCACAGTGGGATACTATGCATCCCTTAAAGGCACCTTTTACCTGGATTCACGATACTCCTCTTGGCCAGGATTTACCTGGAAAGCATTTTGCTGAGTGAAATTCATCAAACACCAAAGGACAAATATTGTGAGACTGCTGTGATAAGGTGAGGGGGTGGAATTTTATACCAAAGGGAAGAGACTTTGGAGGTTACCAATGTGGGAAAGGGGAAGAAAAGGGGAACAGTGATAAAGCAATAAGTTAGAGGGTGGATCAATATTGACTTGGGGAAAGGCAGAGAAAGTAAACCACAGAGAGAGAAGAGAATTCAAAGAAGGGTTGTAGGTTGTTACTGAGGGGTGTGATAAGTAGCCTAAACTGTAGAATTAAAAACTGGCCATGTAAAATGTAAAAATTATAATTCACAATAAAAATTGAGACAGAACAGCATTAAAGGAAGAACCCCAAATTGCACTGAAGGCATTGCAGAAAACAAGGTTACAGGAACTGACAGGATACAAGTTGAAATGTTTCAACAGACTAATGGATCACTGTAGGCACTCATTGGTCTACACCAGGACATTTGGAAGACATTTATCTGGTAAAACAGCTGGAAGAGACCAATATCATGTCCTTTCTAAAGAAAGGTGACCAAAGAAAGGATGGGTAGTTGATCAAATAATATCAGAATCAGATGCAGATAATCTTTTGCAGAAGATAAGGACAGTGTTTCATTCTGGTGTATAATGAGTTGGAACTGACTCTTTGGCATGTAACAATGAAGAATTGTTGCATTTTAAGCCAGAGTCATAAGAGGATTTAAAATGAGAGGCATCATTGCTGACATTGGATATGTGTATGGGTCAAACCAAAGGGCCAAGAAAGATGTTTAGTTGTGTTTTATTGTCTACGCAAAGATATTCAACAGTGTGAATCCTAACAAACTATGTGCAACATAAAGAAGTTGAATTTTGAAACATTTCATTGTGCTCATGGAGAGTTTGTACACAGGTCCAGACAACCATTTAGCCCAAACAAGTAGCTATTGAATGATTTAAAATCAGAAAAGTATGACTTGACTCACACTTGTACGCTTTGACAATAATTATTCATTTTGTGTGATCAGCAAGTAATCGGAGAAGTTGAACTGTGTGAAAAAGAATAGGGCAGCTGAATTAGAAGAAGGTTCATTATCCTTCAATATGACACAAGCTTGTGTACTGAAAGTGAAGAGGATTTAAAATTGATGAAGACCAAGGCCTATAGCCTTCAGTATAGATTAAGACTCATTATAAACAAAGTGAACATCCTCACAAGAAAGCCAACAAAATACCATGATTTATGGGGAGGGCAGGGGAGGAGAATGAAGTGGAGGGTTTCTGCAGCAGTCAAGGAAGAAAGCAATATATTTCATTGGGCGAATCTGCGGAACAAGACGTGTTAAAGGGTTAAAGAATAAAGATGTCACTTTGAAGACTAAAGTGCATCAGACCCAAACCATGGTACTTTGAATCACTTTATATGAATGGGAAAGCTGGGCAACATTTAACAAAATATACAGAAGGAGTATATATTTTAAATATATTTAAAATATGGTGTTGACAAAGAATACTGGATATGTCATGGGTTTCCAGGAGAGTGAACATGTCTTGGGAAAGTACAGCTAGAATGCTCCTTAGAAGCAAGACTCCCACCCCATGCATGTTGGGAGAATGAGGATTCCAAATCCAAATTATTGTCATGGACTCATTTCTGACTCATAGTGACCCTGTAGGGCAGAATAGAACTGCCCTTTTGGGTTCCCAGACTATTGATTTTTATGGAAGGAGAAAGTTTCATCTTTCTCCCTGGTAAGACTACTGATTTAAAACTATTGACCTGGGGCTGAGCCCCGGTGGTGTAGTGGTTGTGCGCGGGACTGCGGCCCACTGGGATGGAGGTTCAATTCCAGCTCCACAGGAGCAAAGGCTGGGCTTCTTATTCCCACCACCAGACGACAGTGATGCCTAAAATTAAAAAAAACTAAAACCACTGACCTTGGGGTGAGCAGCCTAATGCATAACCTAGTACATCACCAGGATTCAGAGGGGGATCAGTCATTATAAAAGGATCTCATGCTTGGTGGAGAGTCATCAAAAAGAAAAAAGGACAATGAGAAGGGTGATAAAGAGGTTTCAACAGTGGGATCAAACATAAAAGCAATTAGGAAGATAGTGCAGGATCAGAGAGTGTTTCCTTCTGTTGGACAGATGATGACAGCAGCTAGCCCTAACAAACAACAGAGAGGGGCTGGGGCCTCAGATGGCACATGTGGTTTACTCTTGCTAGGTCAAAGTCACCCAGCAGGGTCCTGATAAAAAGGGCCAGCTTCTGTAAGGAGTACAGCCCCCAAAATGAAAAACACACCATATACTGCATTGCACACGGGGCCATTATGTGATGCAATTAATTTGAGGGAATTGGTTTTAGAATGAGGCCAAGATTCTGCCTAGATAACAGGTGGCTACATGTGAATATCAATTCACGGGAGAGGACCCCAGGAGACTCAGAGAGTCACAGGTCATATGAATGTAATATAGTCAGGAGTAACTGGGTCTTGGGGTGTTGTAAATAGGCTGAGAAAGAAAGGAGGTGGTTTCAGAGACAGCAGCCACAAGAAAGAGAGGAGTTAGAAAGGGAGAGTGGGAAGAGGAGGATAAATTTAAATTTTGCTTCTCAGGATCTGTGCCTGTCTGAATAGCTCATACATAGGCTATGTCTGGGGCTGAGCCCCGGTGGCGTAGTGGTTGTGCGTGGGATTGTGGCCTACTGGGGTGGAGGTTCGATTCCAGCTCCATGGAGCAAAGGCTGGGCCTCCTACTCCCACCACCTGAGGGCAGTGATCCCCCCCCCAAAAAAAAAAAAAACATACGCTATGTATGTTTTCTTTCTGAAATTTCACTCAATGCTGTTTTAGGTTTTCTTTAGAGAAGTATAGGTGTGTGTGTGCGCGCGCGCACGCGCGTGTGTGCCTGGAAAGAGAGTGAGATTTATTTACTTCAACTATTGGCTTATATAAATGTAGGAGCTGGCAAGTCCAAAATTCATGGGTGAGGCAGCAGGCTGGAGACCCTTTGTATCTAAGACCCATACATTAAGAGAGTGCAGAAAACAAAGAAAATGCTACCAAAATATATGTCGCCTGAAGGCAGAACACACCAAACTAAACTATTGTATCCAGAACACACCAAACTAAACTATTGATTGATAACATGGAATTATAGCAGTAACTATTCTAATGTTTGTTCAAACCACAGGAAACCAAAGCCTAGCCAAGAGAACATATAAAATTAACCATCACAGGTGCTCAAGCAAAATCAGATGCTACTATTAGTATGTTGCTGCTTTTTGAAGAGAGAGTCAGTCCAGCATCTGTTCCTCACCAATAGCCTCCTGGGAGAACTGCTGGTGTGCAATTTTATGAATGGTTTCCCTGCAAGACAAGCAATTCTCCTGGACAAGTGTATACACTCAGATGTGGCTGGTTTAGGTTCAGGGCTCAGTTAGGTGGACTGATGCCCACAGACTCACTCTGAGAAATGTCCTAGAAATCAGTAGCCATTACTCTCAAGTGTATGAAGAAAATGAGTTTTCCATGGTCAGGGTTGTAGAAACTCAGAGCCCACCCAACTCAGAGGTGCTTGAGTAGGTTGTGCTTCCGATGGATCCAGGCTGTGCGTGTCTAAGCTGGACATTCTGTTAAGTCTGTCCTCCTGATGTAACATTGGGTTAAGTAAATCATCAGGTAAGTGTAAAAATAATTTAAACTAGGAGGAAGAAGGGCAAGAACTAGCATTCTTCAACTGAGTAGGTGGAGTGAGAAGAGGTAAGTTCTTTCACATGGTTTTAAAGCAAACTAGAGATGCCTGTGCAGACCTTTGGGGAAAGATGCTGACTTGATGATCTTAAAAGTCCCTTCCAACTCTAAATTCTCTGTTTCAAAGTGACACGGGGTTAACTAGTGAGGTTAAGAACATGTTTCTTTATGCTTAAGATCAAAGATAAAAGAGACAGGTGTTTAATTGCCTCACCGGAATGCAGAGGAGGAGTTCTCATTTTGTCATCTTTTGACAAGAGAAGAGGTTGGGGGAGGGAAGGGCTGCTCACGGAGAAACATGCAGTGACAGAGCACAAGCATTATTGCAGCTCTATTAACTTGACCATAGTGACATATTATAATCGAGCTCCATGTACTAAGTAGTACATCATGCAAAGACCAAAAAGCACAATCTTATATGGCTATGCAACCCACACCTAGAAAGATCATCTGTGACCAAGATTTTGATGCTGTGTTAAACCCCAGGCCCAGATAAATATCCAGAGAGACAAAAATGGAAAAGTGCAAGTGCATTCAAGAGAAAATACATTGTCATAAGGATGTCCACATTATATCACCAACAAAACATTGGGCAGTCATGTGATATTGGGGGGCTGGGGGTTGTGACAAAAATCACTGCAAAACAAGCCTGGAGATTCAGGCTCTGAGTCTAGCCCAATGTTCAGATCACACGTGGTCAATTAAACCCACGTGACCTGGGGGTGGGTTGGGCCTCAGTATATTTGGAGTCCATCAGGGGACTGATTTCAACAGGAAGCTAGGATTAAAGAGCAGGTATCTAATTCAGTTTGGCCAATAAACGAAGCACTTCACCTCTGTGGGAATAAACTAAAACTTGGTCCACTGGAATGATGATTGTTAAGCTCTCTTCCAGTTATAAAAGTTTATTATTTCACAAAGTTTTTAAAATCTGTCATTGTTTCTTCTCATTTAGTCTTCAGTGTTTGGCTGGCCTTCATTGTACTCACAGGAACCAAAAGTACAGAATGCCATTAATTTCTTAAGGTAACTTGTCACTGGAAAAGAATTCTATCTTTTTTCCCTTTAGTATTGTTGGCTGCTGGCCCTTTCTGTCCCCACTAACCAATCACAGACTCTCCCCTGGGTCTAAAGGAAAAGGCCATTGGGCAGACATTTACATTATTTGTACTTACCCCCACCCCTTTTTTCCTGTAGCAGCTGTAGTTCAAAGCAAAAACCTAAGACAATCTAAATTGAAATAGCTGGCCAATAAACTATACATTGATGGAACTGCAGATCAAGACTAACTTGCCTTCTTTAAAAAAGAAATCAGTGATAGTAATTGTGATGCATGACTACAATATATTGCTGTACATCTGAAAATAATAAGTGATTCAAAAATAAGAAGCCTTAGGGTTAGTCACATTAAACATTATGTATCCAGCTAATTCAAGCCTACATTATTTTATAATGGCCTCTAGGGATAACTGGCAAATGGAAAATTAACTGCTCTCCTTCAGGACCCTATGACTTTTTATTATTTTTGTTAATTTCTGAGATAACTGATCATATTATAGTTCAAAAATAATAATATAAATAAGTGTTTGACATGTTTTTGTATTTTAGATCAAGAGAAAAAGGGTAAGGGTTGGGGTAGTAACCCACATGTTTACTTAGTATTCAAAGGTCAAGTAAAACCTTAACAAAGTTGAAAGAAGTTGCTTGCAATTTTAATTTATATTCTATATATTCATATTTAAAAACTAAGTAAAGATGGACCAAGGATCTGAAAGTAAATCCTGAAACTATAAAGATCATCAAGGAAAAACATGGGGATAAATTTAGGAACCCTAATATGTTGCAATAAAATATTTTAAAACAAAACTAAAATTGGGAAAACAACAGAGAATAAATTAGATTACTGGGATCTTCTAAGAATCAAATAGCCAATGTGCATCAGAAGGATGCTTAGAGAAGAGCCAAAAGAGAACCTACAGTTTAGAAGAAAAATTGTCAGTGACATACCAAAATAATAACCAGTCTTAAAAATCTATGAAATGCTGCAATACCTCAATAACTAAGACAATCTAAATTGAAAACGGACAGAGGACTTGAACAGACATATCACCAAAGAAGATTTTCAGGTACCTGCCCTAAGCCATGACCTTTTCCATCAATACAGATGCTTATGAAAATTTAAAAGTGGGAGAAAAGAATTCATGTATTTGAACTATGATTTTCTTTTTTTTTAAACTATGATTTTCTTTAGAAAAAAGTTGAATAAACTGTAGAAGGGTAGAAGAATGAACAAAGTCGTAGAAGGAGATAACCTAAAAACTCTTTAAAAGCAATGATGGTATGGCTTATGGTTGTTTACATTGGATAGAACCTTAGGGATGACCAGTCACTGGTAAAAAGGACTTTTCATTAGGTAAAGTATCAAACAAGGGGAACCCTCAATGACATGAACTGATACAATAATGCAGCAACATAACAAAGTTCATGAAGATGGTGTAGAACTAGGCAATGTTTTATTCCTGTATATAAAGGCATACAACCACCACCCAAAAATGAATTTTTTCAAAGCATTATATTTAAATTTTTTACAAAACAACCTTATCACCTTCAAAGTACTCTGTTATATTTAATGTATTTTTCAAATCTGCAACTCCATTCATTGAAACCTTTTTCAAACTCATCTGTTTGGATGGCTGACAGCACCTCTCTCATTTTTTTCCCTTCACCTTCTCTATGCCATTAAATCACTGTTTTTTCAAGTCCTTCATTTGAGGAGATAAAAAGATGTCACATGGAGTGGTGTCAGAGGAGTAAGGTGCATGGGGCAAGAGAGGTATGCTTTTCTTTTGCCCAAAACTGGCTCACTGGGATGGTGGCATGAGCAGGTGCATTGTCATGGGGGCAGAGCCAGTTCCCTGTCTGCCACAAATCAGGCCTTTTTTGTCACACATTGATACACAATCTTTTAAGAACCTCTAAATAGAAGGCTTGATGAACCGTCTGACCAGGTGGAATGCAGTCCAAATAAACAATCTCCTCACATCAAAAACACAAATGAGTATCGTCTTGAGCTTTTATTTCACTTGATGAGCTTCACTGGGAGCGGTGACAATGGAATGGCATCTTCTAGTGGCATGATTGATGTTTGGTTTCTGGGTCATAAGAATAGCATCATGTCTTATCACCAGTAATGACCTTGGCGGGGGGGGGGGGGGGGGGGGGGGGGGGGGGGGAGGGTGGAGTCTGGGTCACTTTTGAGCTATTCTTTTTTTTAATCATTTTATTGAAAGCTCATACAACTCTTATCACTATCAATACATACATCAATTGTATGCAGACCCCATTTGTACATTTGTTGCCATCATCATTGGGGGAGTGCGGAGGGAGGGGAAATATGGAAATATACTGAGCTATTCTTTTCAAACATAGTATGTTTATCCTCAGCACTCTTTTTCCTGGTCAGTCAGAACCTAAGGCACAATTTTCCCAACAACCCTTTTCATTCCCAAATCATCTGCAAAAATTCACTAAGCCAAACTCCAAAATAGTCCACATAACTTCCCCCATCTCTTCAATGGTCCATTGTCAGTCTTTGAGGACAGGTACATGAATTTTATCAACATTTTCATCCATTCAGAAACTTGACGGATATACAGAACAAGGTTTGTCATCAATTGACATTTCACTCTTTTCTGTGGGCATTTTTCCCAAGCAGGAAAAAACAACTTCATAGCCACATGCTATTCTTTTAAATCAGCCATCACATAAAAAGTTTAAGTGAAACTGCTTTCAGAAAAAAATATCACTGTGACCAAAGAAAACCTTCCCAGGTGATGCCACCAAGTGCACCCCCTTAGAGCATGTTTCTGAATGCTCACCTAGCAGGGGAAAAAAATGCATCCTATGATAGCTTCACCCAAAGGAGCTTTATTCTGAGGCTTTTGTGGAGCACCCCCTGAATATAGTCACCATGAGTCAGTCAATTTGAGTATAATTTAAAACAGCTACAATAAGAACTGAAGGAAAGAATAATATAAAGAAATGCCTCACAGAATATAGCTATTAAAGATGTTTTGCTTCAGTCATGAAAAGATAAATGCAAGTAAAAAAAAAAACACCAAAATCCCACTTTTTACTACGTATATTGGTTAGGATTCCTATCTAGCTCTATTTCAACAATGACATAAGAGAAAGACACCCTTATTGCTAGTGGCAGTGTCAGTGGGTGATAGAAGTCTTACTGAGGACCTTTCAGCACAATAGCTCAACATTACCAGTGTTTCACAATGCCCCACCACCAAAAAACATAGTCATTGAGTTCATGATGGTTCATCTATAGAGTTCCCAAGGCTGTAAATCTTCATGGGAACAGATAGCTTTATGTCTCTCTTCCTGAATGGCTGGGAGGTTTGGTCTGCCCATGCAGCAGTTAGCAATCCAACACTTACCTACCAAGGTCACCCGTGCTCCTAACATTTGACCCAGCGATTTGAAATCTAGGAATATGTCCTACAAATAAATCTATCGACGTGAAAACACCATATGCACCGATTAGGTTTTGTGATAAAAACACAGTAGAGACAATGCAACAAGGATGTGCCAATATCTCGGAATGTTGTGTCGCTAGAAAGAGAAAGAGAATGGTTCTGTTTAGGGTTGTGTAAAACCATCTTGTATGATCAAAAAATAGCTCTGGTTGCATAAGTCAAATAATATTAATGATATTACAGGTTCTTTTGTACCCCTAGAGATTTTAGATCTATGTACAATTATTCACTCAATAAATAAGTAAACCTGAAATGTTTCAGGTGCATAGTCTGAAATTCAGAATTCTCTCCATTCTGGACACAGACTTCTCTCTCTCTTTATTCTTCTTCATAGCAAGCATGTTTTCATCAAAATGTCTCAATCACTGCCTTCTTCACTGACCTACAATCCTGTTTCTTATCTTCTGTATAAATCTCTGTCCTGACATTACCTTTTCTTTATCTACTTGGACCTATTCACCCTTTCAGATTCATCTTCATGATTCTTGAAGTTTTTCTTGACCATCTGAGGTCTTAAAGCACTCTGACCTGCTGACATACATTGTCTGACCTAATTTCACACTTACCACTTACTATCATTTTTAATCCGCTCCTTCACATTAATAATTTTCTCTCTTCATACATGCCTGTGTTCCTTGACTAAACTGTACTCCCTGAGAGTTAAAACTCCCTGCCATCAGATCAATTCTGACTCACAGAGATTGTACAGGTCAGAATAGAACTTCCCCTTATAGATTTCAAAGACTGTAATTTTTCTAACCTTGTTTTTCCATGAAACCCGACTGGCTCATACTGGTTGGTACGTAGAAGATCATTGACAAATATTTGCTATTTTGAGAATTAGGTCATTCTCATGTGGTAGGCTGGGATTTTTTTCCAAAAAATATGTGTACAACATAACTTCAGAAATAAGTGAATGTTACAGACATTATTTGGTTTAGGGTTTTGAGATGAAAAGACTACCATGAATTATATGGATAGACTCCAAAAGCCATCACAAATAGCCTTATAAGAGACAGAGAGAGAGAGAGAGAGAGAACTGAGGATTAGGTTAGGCTTAGGCTTAAAAAAAGAAAACAAGAGTAGAAGAGAGAGGGAGCTGGAGAACAAGAGTAGACAAGGCTCTGTGAGAACTGAGGCCACGATCAGAGTGATGTGGCCACAAGTAAAGGGGTGCCAGCACCGACCAGACAAGTAAGAAATTCTTCCTTAGTGCTTCCAGAGAGAATGAAGTTTGTTGATACTTTGATCAAGACCCAGTGAACCTAATGTGACTTAGCTTCTAGAATAGTGAGAGAGAAAGTCTGTTGCTTAAACCCGCAACCAAAAAAAAAAAAACAGAATTGCCACTAGTTGATTCTGACTCATGGCAACCTTATATGTGGTAGAGTAGAACTGTATCCTTTAGGGTTTCTCAGAAATAGATAGCGGGCCTTTCTTCTAAAGACTCTTTGGGTGGGTTTGAGCACTAAACCATGTGCACTACTCAGGACTTCATTATGCTACCAGCGCATATTTTATATACCAGTGTATTTGTTATGGGAGCTAAGGAAGCAGACATACCGGGCAATAAACTGTGGGATAATTAAAGACAAGTAAAGGAAACAGAAAGTGAAGCCCAATGACGTGCTCCAAGTCAGAAGTAAATCTGCACAAACAGGATCAGAGACCCTGATCCTAACACCAACAGTGTTCCCACAATTCCCTTGGTGTCATGAGTTCAAACTCTTCTAATGTCCAGCTTCCCTCTAATAACAAAGGGAGGTTTTCTAAGGAGATAAAGTTGTTTCTTCTGGATGAATGATCTACAAGAGAACCATAATAACATATGTGTGTGTATATACTTACAATTTATGTTGAAAAGTGATTATTGGTATGCAACAAGAGATTTCATATCATGGACAATTCCACATCCAATTCAACAGATAAAATACATCTCACTTGAAAGAGAAATGATGTGTGGTCTTGCCTCCAGAATGACCACCGTGGTCAACTGCAATTGAGTAATTCCAACTCAAGACAATTGCATAAGTGTTAGAGCAGGACTACTTCAGAGAGTTTTCAAGATTATGAAAGCAATACTTTCACTCTCAAAGCATATTTCCAGGGTTGTTTTTTCCTGAAGTGCCTGTGGGTGGGTGGGTGAGACTGGGTAGACTAGAGAAACAAGTTCACAGACATTTCTATGTGCATGAGAGAAAGTTTTATATAAAATGTAATGTACATCAAGAAATGTACAATTCCCAACCCTATCCAGTCCAAGTCCATAAGTCCGATATTAGCTCATCTGTCCAATGCCAATCTATAAAGTACTCTTGAGACTTAAGAAACACATACAATGACATCAAATGCAGGATGACCACAGGTCAGAGGATAGAAAGTCTTTGGACCCAATAGTGGATAAGCATCTCAGCGATGGCAAGGGTTTCCGTGTGACTTCTCCAGCATGCAGGACTACATCAGGGTAGGTCCATGTGGCTTCTCCTCAGCGATGTCTCGAAGGGAGTCAGCAAAGAGAGAATCTCTCCCTCAGGGACTACAAAGGCTAACTGCAATAGGGTACACACAGAGGTGAACCGGAAATTGACAAATGGAATTTACTAAGGACAAAGCACCTGTGTGTGTGTCAAAAAAACTTTACCAAGAGAAAACAAGACAACCCACAGAATGGGAGAGGATGTTTTAGCAATGACACAATAGAAAAAAGTTTATTATGAAAATCTTCAAAGCCTTCCTTGCCTGCAAAAAGAGAACAGTTAACCATTTGAAGAAGTGGAGAAAAGGACTGAAAAATAGATTCACTAGGGAGGAGACCTATATGGCCAATAAACATATAAGAAAATGCTCCCAATCATTAGTCATCAGAAAAATGCAAATCAGAATAACCATGAGATAACATTTAACACCTTTGAGGTGTTAGCCCAAATCAGAAAATCAGAGAGCAACTAATGTTGCCAGGGATGTAGCAAGTTAGGAACTCTTCTACATTGCTGGTGGTCTTGTAGATATCTATAGCCACTATGGAAAATGATCTGGCAATATTTAAAAAGTATTGAAATTGAGCTACCTTATGACCCAGTTATCCCGCTACTGGGTATATACCCCAAAGAGGGAAGAAATAAACCACAACCAGTTGTATGCACTCCAATGTTTATTGCAAAGAGTTGGAAACAATCTAAATTTCCATCAGTATATAAGTGGATCAATAAAAGCTGGCACATACACACAATGGAGTACTATGCATCATTTAAAAGCACTGATGAGCACATAAAACACGTCTTTTCTAAGAGTTGTAGGAAATTATGCTGACGTCAGTCAATCATTAAAGAAGTACAGCATGAGTCCTCTGAGGTAAGTGTAATCAGTGCGGTAGGTATAGAAGAGAAACTACCTAAATCATAAGATTTGGGTTGAAATACGGGGAATCAGAAGGAGGTGGGACAAAACTCAAGGAGGTACATGTTGGTCCAACACAAAAATGGGAAAAGGTGGGAGGGAGAATGGGAGAAGAGTGGGGGTTGAAAGTGAAATGATGACTGAGAGAGTGGGCCACTAATCCACCCAGGGGAAGAGTACTGGTCTTGTCTCCACAGAATCTGGAGTAGGTATGCAGACCTACCACCATGCACCAAAGCATGAGGAAAGCATGGCTACATGGAAGAATGCATGCAAAGAGAGAGTTACAGGGTTGGCCCCAACCAGAGTCAAACTGACCCCTGGGGGGTGTGGTGGAGAGCAGAACTGAATCAGCAGGTTGTGCAGAGGGGCTGGCATGCCTCATTCACATGGAGACAGACCTGAAGGGAGGAACAGAAAGAGAGAACTGGACTGGACCCCTCGCTGGTACACCAAGCTCAGAAGATGATGTCTAAGATGAGTTAATGGAACACAGGGGACTGGGCAAAAAGCAGCAGCATGTTGGTCACACTGTGCATTGGAGGACATTTCTGGGGTCACACGGTGGGAAGGCAGTGTGGTCTAAGCCCCCCAAAATGGAAAAAAAGAAGAAGGGAGCATACCAGGTCAGCAGCTGAAGCAAAACAGATACAAAGTCCCTGAGGAGTCCCCCCAAGGAGACACTCCAGGCCAGGAAGGTCAACATCTAGACAGACTTGAAGGCCAGTAAACAGACTCAGGATTTTTGCATATTTCTTCTCTTCTTTTTTTTTCATTTTAAAATTTTCATATGTTTTATGTTTTTCTTATTCATTTACTATTTTCATTTTTTAAAAATCAGTTTGGGCTATGTCACAGTTGGTATACCTACCAATATAGCATAGGCACAAGAGGCGTGCCCGAGAAGAAAGAAGCAGGAGACCTGGGAGATGAGGGTAGTGAAGGAAGGGTTTGGTGAGAAGGCTGCACCATGGACAGGGAACAGCTGGGGTGTTGGAGTCAATAGCAAGGAGGAGAGAGGGTTCTAAAGGTGGGTTGGGGGGGGGGAGCGATGAGAGCTACAGAAAAGTAGCTAAGAGGAGGTATCAAGAGGCAGAAATAAGTATAAAAGGACAGTGTGGCAGGCAGAAGGTAAAATGAAACAGAGGAAGGACCAAGGAAGCAAAGCAACGGATAAAGGTGAAGCATGCTAGTGTACATATGTGAATATATTAATCCACACAAACAGAGGTCTTGGCCCATGTACATATATTTATACAGCAATACACTGAAGTAGGGGATGGACTTTGGGCCTCTGCCCAAACCCTATCTCAATACAAGAACACTTTTGGTTTGGGGGGTTGTTTTTTGTTATTGTTGTTGTTTTAATCATTTTATTGGGGACTCGTACATCACTTATCACAATACATACATACATATACTGTGCCGAGCCTCTTAGCCTGCCTGCTGTTGTCATCATTCTCCAAATCTCTGCTTTTCCACTTGAGTCCTTGATATCAGCTTCTCATCCCTTCCCCTCCCCACTCCCCACCTGCCCTATCACCCCCCCATTACTTTATAAATTATTATTTTGTCATATCTAATGTTGGCCGATGTCTCCCCTTGCCCACTCCTTTGATGGCTCTCCTCCAGATAGGAGGTTCTGTGTAGGTCCTTGTGATCGGCTTCCATCAGCAGTCTGAGATGTTCACCCTCCTGACACAATCGCTGGACAAAATGGGCCCATAAGCAAATGTGGTGAAGAAGGTGGATGGTGCCCAACTATTAAATGATAGAGTGTCTGGGGTCTTCAAGGCTTGAAGCTACACAAACCATTCAGACAGGAAGGAACAAATTCACATGGAAGAAACACACCTCTGGTGTGATCATGAGGAGTCATAAGAAGTGGGTAATAGGCATCAGCAGATACATAACAACCAAGACATATTGTTGAGAATGAGGGGGGCTATAGCAGAGACCCAAAGTCCATCTGTAGAAGTGGAACACTCTCCCCACAGGGGGCCACAGTTAAAGGATGAGTTACCAGGGTGCAGTAAAGCACTGATTAATACACTGTATTCCTCTGGTTCCTTGAGACCCCCCCCCCTACCATGACCCCAGTGCTGCTTCTCAATTCAGACTAGACCAGAACATGTACACAGGTATAGTAAGACATAGGTGCTTACAGCACACAGTCCAGGAACAGGAGTGGGAACAGCAATACCAGAAGGGTAGGGGAAAGAGGGGGAGAGGAAGGGAGTAAGGGGGAACTGATTGAAATGAGTGACCTATAACCGTGTATCCCTCTTCAGGGGGAAGAACAACAGAAAACATGGGGGAAGGGAGACAGTGTAAGAGATGAAAATATTAACAATGTACAATCTATCAGGAAGTTTTGAGGGGGGAAATTTTTAAAACAGCTGAATACCAAGGGCTCAATAGAAAGTAAATGTCTAGAAAAGAATGAGGACAATATATATTCAAACATGCCTTATTCAAATGATATGTGAATTATGATAAGAGTTGTACAATCCCCCAATAAAATGATTTTTTTAAAAAAATAGTGAACTTTATACAGAAGAACAACTGAATATTTAGAAAACATACCAGCCAAATCCAGATCAAGTCTGTAATTCCAAAATTAGCCCATATATCTGATACTAATCTATAAAGCCCTCTTCAGACCTACAAAAGATATGCAATGATGACCAAATGCAGGAAGATCACAGTCCAGTGTGTTTGAAATCTTGTGGATCCAATGATGTTCTAAGCCTCTGGCTGCTGGCAGGGGTCTCCACGTGGTTTCTCCAGCTCAGGCCACTAACATGATTCCATGTGTCTTCTTAGCTACTATGTCTCCCAGATTGTGAGCAGAGAGAGTATCTCCTGCCTCCAGAGAGGAAATACAGCAATTCCCAGCATCCCCAGGGGAAGGCCATGTCCACACAGAGACCTCATTGTTATACAATGATTGACAGGCTAGACTCCATCCCTTCATTCATAGTCCTCTCAAATTAACAACAGATTCTATAACTACCACAGAAAGTCAGCAAGCATAGGCTATGCCTCTGTAAGGTAGTTGTAGATATCCAAATTGAACATGGATCCTGAACTTTACAGAGATGTTGACTGAAGAAAGTTTTGCTTCAAAAGACAATAAAATTAATAAGCATATTTGTAGCAGTTACATGATCTCCTGTCAACTTAAGCAAAGAGTTGGACTCTAGCCTGTCAATCAGGTCTTAGCCAGTGAAGCTTCTGTGTAAGCATGACCTTCTCCTGGGGATTCTGGGAACTCCTGTCTTCTTCCCTGGAGGCAGGACAAACTCATTCTACATGGCATTCCTTTTGACAAGCCACATGGAGGCACACTGGTGGTAGCCAGACCCCTGGAGCTGGGGGATGCCTATAGTGACCCACACTAGCACTGAGACGCTTCCATTGCCATTGGATCTTCTAGAGCTTATACCCACTGGCCTGTGATCTTCCTGAATTGGGCATATTGCACGGCTGCATGAGTCTAAAGAACAATTTATGGACTAGTATTGGACATGTGGGCTAATTTCAGATGCATGGACTTGATCTGAACTATGCTGGGATGTTTTCTTAGTATACAATTACTATTTGATATAAAGCTCTCTCTTACAGTTATATGAATTTATTAGATTTGTTTCTCTCGTCAGTCTAGGCTAATGCGATGTTCAATATAATTTCATTCCACTCTTTGGATGGTTGTAAATGTTATACTCCAAATAGCAACAAAAACAACAACAAAAATCAGCAACTGTTGGAAGAATCAAGCATTCAACACTCTGATTGTTTGTTCTACACATAGTTTGCTCTCCCTAAGCAATTCTGAGAAATCAACCCTCATCATTAAAAGCTACAATAGTTTTACCTGCAGTAGTAGTTCTAAGTTATTCAAGATACTTAACACACCTAAGATACATGCCTTGAGGTTTAGTAAGCTACTTGGAGTCTTAGTAAACCTTTTTTCCCATGCATTATTAGTGTCCAGAAGAAGCCTTCAACCTTATCATCATTTCAAAATACCTCTCCTTCCATTGTTGTGGAAGCTAGAGACATCCTTGTGGAAAGCATTGTTAAATTTAATGCTTCTCTTCTCTTTAAAATGCTCTGTGAAAAGTGTACTTATTGCCCACAGTTAGCAATTTTCAAGTCTTCCTTTATTCTGAAAGAGAATCAGAGGCATATTGTGGGCCATCAGCCTCACTCTGTGAAGAAGGCAGCAGGCATCTCATCTCTCCAGGGCAGAATCTTTTCACTCAATCAGCAGTGTCCTTTTTACTTGCACATTTCATACCCGTTCAATCAGTAATGATTCTCAATCACCTTTCTTGGTCTATATTGGAACTCACAACTGATTCATAAAATGAATGAAACTTCCCATCTCCTACTACGAATGTGCAAATAAAAAATAGAATCTCCCTCCCTCCCCCAAAATACGAGCTTTTCTCCCTCAAATAGACATTTGGGTACAAATTTGCGATTTCTCACATGACAAAGCAAAATATCTTCTATGGTGCACAATTGAGAGCATTGTTCTTTCCATTGAATCCCTTGGGAGTGTAGTGATGAAGCACTCTGTTGACAATACAAAGCCCATTTTGACCCTACTAGAGTCTCCAAGGGAAAAATATGTGGCCCTGTGCTTCCACAATGATAACAGCATAGGAAACTGTGATGGTTAGAAGTATGTCAACTAGACAGTACTGAGTAGGGACGGAGTCCAACCTATCAATTGACTCACAGTTTGATGACACCTCCTTGATGTCATGGCTTATTTATATGAGAGAAAGAGAACTGGATCTTGTGTCTGGTTCCTCCATCTCTGACCAATCCTAGGAACTACAGATGGTGGATTCATTCAGCCGAATTTGGACTCTGCCTCCACCAGCCTGTGCTCCCTGCTTCTTCTACTTCATCCTCATGCTTCCTGTTTATCGGTGTTGATGGGTCAGGAGAAGTCTAAATTGAGCCAGACTGGACTTAGCTATTTCAAATGTAAAATATTCCTTAAAGCAAATCTCTTTCTACATACAACACAACCAAGTGTCACTGGTTTGCTTCTTTAAAGCACCCAATTTAACACAGACCTCATAAGAGGAACTTTTATTCTCTCCTATAGGATCTCTTTGAATCTAAGCTGATTTGAAAGCAATGAGTTTTGTATGTCATTCAAGTTCCAAATATGTCTCTTAAGGGATTTTCCCATAGTTCCTTTTGCCCCCTTTGCAATAAAGCATGCGGTTTATCACAAACTTTGCAGTGGGTTTCATATTTTCTACTTCTGAGATGAAGAAGACATTTCCAATACTTTTACAGTTTCAATTTGTTTTCAACCTTTAGCAACAAAACCAAACTGTCTCATGCAGGGTAAAGGGAGAGACTGATGCTTGGTCTATCAAAAAATGCTGCACTTTGTTTGAAAGTGAGCAATAATATTGGTCTTTGGATGTCATTGGAGGGAGGAACTGGTAGTTCTAAACTACACCTTTGAAGATATAAGGCTCAAGTTGCCATGCTACCTACTAGATCTGGAAAAGTTTATCCAGACTCTATATAGAAATTTTGAAATATTTAGAACCTATCAAGACTTGGAATTTAATTAAACTACTAAGCCAGTTGTCAAGTTGATTTCAACTCATGACGACTATGTGTACATCAGAATATAACTACACTCTGCAATATTTTCAATGTTTTGTGACCTCCGAGAAGCATTTCTCCAACCTTTCTTCCACAGCATCTCTGGGTGGACACAGACCACCACCCTTTCAGTAAGCAACTGAGTGCTTAACTATTTGTGCCAACAAGCAAGCTAATTAAACTGGTTACTAGAACATTAAATCCATACATTAAAGTAAAACACGTAGCAACAAATAATGCACATGTTCATCACAGAAATTGGAAGAAGAAAAAAAATCTCCCCACAAAGGAAATGCCAAAGAAAACAACAGACAAAATAAAGAGTACTGCTGACTAAAACGACAATGACAACAACAGGACCCAATACACTATTGGGTGTATTTCTTTTTTTGTGTGGGCACCACTGCCCCCTCGTGGGAGTAGGAGGCCCAGCCTTGCTCCTGGAGAGCTGCTGCTGGATTTGAACCGCCAACCCTGTGGTCCGCAGTCCCGCACACAACCATACGCCACTGGGGCTCAGCCCATTATTGGGTGACTTTTCATCACAACCGCCTAGTCTGCAGGCAAATAGGTAAGCGAGGTGTTAAATTTGCGTGCTTAGTTATGCTGGAGCACCCACTTTCTACACGTTGCTCTTTATTTGCTTTTGCAGCGTCATCACATACCACTAAGGACTCTGTATTGGTACCGAAGTCTTGAAGATTCTTTAGGCCCAAGAAACTATTGTAATCTGTAGCATTTACATTACTATTTCATCCCTGTTTTCTACACTTTGATAAATAAAAGTAGCATCATGCATTCATTTTTTATAAACCCCCCAAAAAACTTTGCTTCTGAGTCAATTCTAATTCATAGCATCTCCTTAGTGGGTTACAAAATTGCTCCATCGGTTTTCAAGGCAATAATCTTGAAGGAAAAGGGGTCTGGTGGCAGAGTGAGTTAAGCACTGGACTGCGTATCAAAAAACTAATGGTTCTTTCAAGTCCTGCAGGCAATTATGAGTTGAAATCAACTTGAGGGCAGTGAGTTTGGGAATTTTTATGTAAGCAGACTAAACGTATTTCTTTTATGAGCATGCAGCAGCTGGTAGATTTAAATAGGTTAGGAGTCAAGCAGCAACTAATCATGTTGTCAGTGGGACGTCCCATTTCTTTAATATTAAGGATATAACCTTACACAATAAAAACAATAAAAATAAGAACAGTAGAAATAACTGGAAAATGATATGCAAACACATTGGTCAAATCTGCTTGCAAACTGCTAACCAAGCATGATTTCTGTATGTTACTTAATTTTTTAAAAAAGAATTCGATGGTGTCTTAAAGGTACAGTGAGTTAACTGTTGGGTTGCTAGTCATAAGCTTAGCTGCTCGATTCACTGGCCACTCTGTGGAGAAAGATGAAGCGAGCTGCGAAGGCTTAAAATCTAGGAAACCCTCGAGAGCGGCTCTGCTCTGACCCACAGGGTCGTTTTGAGTTGGGAGTTACTTGATGGCAGTGGAATTGACTTGTTTTTGATGAGCTGGGATCTACTTGATGGCAGTGGCATTAGTGAGATAGGTAGGTTTATTGTGCCAACCTGGCCACTAGGAATGTGGGATTAATAAAGTCTCAGTTTTATTGGAGGGTAAAGAGATAAATGGCTTGGCAAGCCCCGCCTGTCACGCTCTTGCTCTCTGGCGATTGGGTCAGTGTGTGACTTCCTTAGTGAGTTCTCTGCATCAACTTGTGAGCTACACTACCTGTGGGACACCCCACCTGTGAATTGTGTTGCAAGAGCTTGAGGCTCCTTCAAGACCTGCTTTACAAGACTACTAATGTACACATTGTTTGTGCTGGGGACTGCCGGATCCTGTCATCTGGATGATTGGTGGTGACCCTATTTGTTGCCTGTGGCTGGACTGCCTAAATTGCTTTATGGAAGACTCAGCTGTCTTCTTCCTTGTCCATGGACCCAGCAGCCCTCGAGAGTTGAAGGACTTTCCATATGTTGACTGTTTCACAGACGTGAGTTGAACTGAGCCTTCTATACTCAAGTGTGAACTAATTAGCTGTTAAATTTCTTCATGCTGTTTATATTTATATCTATATAAAATCATAAGTGTCCTGACTTTGTTTCTCTAGAGAACCTTGTCTAGCACAGTTGACTTGTTTGGGAGGGTTTGAGAATGTAGGCATTCAAGTGGCAGTAGTTAAATTGCTAGGCTAATAACTGAAAGAAAAAAAAAGCTGGCCATTCGAACTCATCTGTGACTCACATCCTTGAAAATCCTATAGGGCAGTTCTGCTCTGTGCAATAGGTTCAGTCGGAGTGAAATCAACTTAGCAATGGTAGGGTTTTTGCTTTTAGTGAATATAGAAGATTGTAATGAGCTTGGTGGCATCTTCAAGTCTTAGCCTGCTATCCACAAAGTAAACAATTCAAACCCATCAACAACTTCTCAGGGAAAAGATGAGGCTATCTGCCTTCATAAAGATTTACTGTCAGGGCAACCCTATATCGAGAATATGATCAAAAATCCGATGAATCAGAATCAGCTCCATGGCAGACAGTTTGGTCTGGGAATTCAGTGGAATTCTGCTTTCCAAAAGTGCTGTGGTTTAGAACAGAGATATCTAGAAGTCTACCTAGAAGCAGAATCTTTGATGTGGTGAAATATAAATATTGAAACTGTTTACTACAAATTAGTAAGCGAGCACACATAAACCCTACTTACCATGTTTTGGGTAGTCTGACACTGCAGATTGGTTGGTGGACTCAAATCACCTATCTTTAAGTTACCTTTGGGTTCTAATGGTGGACAAGCACTTCAACCATTGACCCATTCTAAAACTCACTGTCATTGAGTTGATTCCAACTCAGTGACTTTCTAGGACAGGATAAAACTGATGAATAAGGTTGCAAGACCTTAAATCCCTATGGAAGAAACTGCCACGCTTTTCCCCATCCCAGATAGTGAATGGTGGGCTCAAAATGTTGCCCCTTAGTGTCACCAGTGCTTTTAATTCACTACAGCGATTCTTTAAAAAGTATAAGCAAAGGCAGAACAACTAAGGAAGAGTTTCAACTGGACAAAACTGCATAGCTATAATATAAAAGTATAGCATAATTGGCTTTTTTAAAACCCACACATTTTAAAAAGCCATTCATTTCAGAAATGTATTCTGAGTGCAGTCTATGTGTCAACTGCTCTTCTGAATGCTGGTGGTCTAGCAACTTTCAGGAAGAGGTTCCCTGAGTTTCCAGAGGATCGTTTGCAGGATATCGAAGAGACTCGGTTACATTAAATCAGCAATTATTTTCCAGAGTGATTATATATATAATATATTACATGACATGGCATTATATAAATTATCACTTACCTTCCTCTGGAAAACTTAGTTATAAAATTCTGTACGTCCAATGCACTATTAATTGTGCTACAGACTCAAATTTGTAAGATTCTAAATCTGCTTACTGAGCTGAGACCTGGTGGCATAGTGGTTGAGGGCGGGACTGTGGCCCACCGGCTTGGCAGTTCAAATCCAGTAGCAGCTGTCAGGCTGGGTAGCTCCCATGACCACTAGAGGGCAGTGATGCAAAAAAAAATCTGCTCACTGTAATAGTTACAGTACAAGATTTCAATAATACAAATAAAATTCATTTGCCAGAATAAGGCCCTAATGCAAAGTGAGGAGTAATTGAAGTACCAGTGAACTCCGCAAGGGTCAGAACTCCATAATTACAAGTACATAATTGCAAAATTGAGAGAAATAGACTTGGAAATTTAGCTACAACCATAAAAGGTACAAGGATGAGAGCATTTGATTTTCCTGTCTGCTCCAACTGCCTACTTTAAAGCAAGCACAATGTGGCAGCTATGCAAGAGAATATAAATGATTACAAGTGAAAAAAATAACCAAAAATAAAATAAATGTGTTATCTATCTAGCACCTGAGTGATGACATGGTGAAAGTATTGTGAATTAGTACATATTTTAAGGCATTTATCTTGATAGTAACTTATCAATAGTATTAGTGTACATTCTCATTGATCAGGAATTGGATTTCTAAGAATCTAGCAAACATCGAAAAAAATCCCTAAGTGTGCAAGGACCAAGTATGATGGAATCTTTAATAATACTGAAAAACTGAAAACAACCTAATTCAATATGCCATTACTCACTGCCTTTCAATTCATTCTAACTATAAACTAGAGCAGAACTGCCCCATTGGGTTGTCAAGTCTGTAATCTTTAGGTAAACAGAGTGTGTGTGCCTTTTTCCCATGGAATAGGCTAGTAAGTTTGAATTTCAAATTTTTCGGTAGCAGTCAAGCACTTAATAACTCCTCTACCAGGGCTGCTGTCTTAGAAATGGAAGAAAATTAAATAAGTGGCAGCACAATGTATACAGGAGCACACGTGGAAGCACGTGCTTTGTGAGAACTGGATGTTCATGTCGTCAGAATTCGATCTAGTGGCTGTATTTTGAGTTAAGAACCAGATTAAGGAGTTGACTTCTTGTGGCAGTCATGTACTTGAAGTCAATGTCATGATTGGGATGTAGGGGTGGAGTCTAGTCTGTCAATCTGGAGATAGTCAATGAGTAGCCAATGAGGCTTCTCTGTGGGCATGGCTTTCTCCTGAGACTTCTGGAAAGGCTCGCAGTATTTCCCTCATGGAGATGAGAGACCATTCCCCCAGTTGTTGGGAGTCGCTTGACTGACAAGACAAGAGGGAAGTGTCTGAGGAACTGGAGGAGCCAAAGGAGAAGCCACACAGCCTTACCCTGATGGAATCAGATCTCGGAAACCGGAAAAGCCACAGATGTTTCTTTCACCAATAGGTACTCCTGATGGGCCCTGAGCCCTGGAAATGAGGAGCCATGAGGTACCCCTGCCAGAAGCAGGACTCTACACCCACTGGCCTGTGACTTCATGAGTCAGAAGGAGACTTTATAGACTGTTATCGGACAGATGGGCTAATATTGGACTTATGATTTTGAACTGGACTGGGTTAGGATGCTTTCTCGATGTTCCATCCCTCTTGTATATAAACCTTTCCCTTATATCCACATGCATGTCTATGAATTTGTTTCTCTAGTCTACCCAGATTAATACACTTCTGCTTAGAAATCCTGCCAAAGAATCCATTGAGGAATGCTGCATGGAGGCACCACACATAGCAAAGGAAGCGTGAGTGGCATTGGAGACATGCAGGATCAGTAGAACCATTTAACTTGTGTTTCATTCCTATTATGGTGGGGGGGCAGCACATGCATGTGTGCATTCGCACGTGTGTGTGTGTGTGTGTGTGTGTACACAGCATTTGTATCTTTGCCTTTTTGTGGGCCTCTTCATCTCCAGGCCAAAGAGGTAAAGGAAATAAATGCAATATTCATTGGATGCTAATTCCATTATTTCACTGTATGAACGGTAAGTATTTGCATTGAAAAATGCATATCAGTATGTAATTACATAAGTGGAGATATAAATATAAACATCAAACAGTTGCAATCGTGTCAATTCTAATTCATGGAGTGTCAAAATAGAACTGTGCTCTGTAATATGATTCCTCTTTTGTTGAATGTTGGTTTTTTAAAATCAGAAGTGGGTATTGTATAATGTGAAATGCCTTTTCTAGGTCGACTGAAATGATCGTGTGGTTCATATTCTTTGTCCAGTTTATGTGGTAAGTAATATTGACTATTTTTCTATTGTGGAATCATTCTTGCATCCCTGGTATAATCCCACTTGATCACAGTATTTTAATATGTTCTTGGGCTCATTTGGTTAGAATTTTGTTGAGAATTTTTGTCTATGTTCATAAGGGTTATTGTGCAGTAGTTTTCTGTCTTGTGAGGTCATTGTCTGGTTTGGGTATCATAGTATGCTTGCTTTATAGAATGAGTTCATGTGTGCTGCAACTTCCTATATTCTCAAATCGTTTTTATAGAATTGGTGACAGCTCTTTCCTGAATATGTGGTAGAATTCCCCTGTGGATGCATCTGGTCCTGGGCTTTTCTTGCTTAGTAATTTCTTGATGACCTGCTCTATTTCTTCTTTTACTATGGGTCTGTTCGGGCTTCTTTATGCATTCGTGTTGATTTGGGTAGCTAGTGTTTTTCTAAGTATTTGTCCATGTTTTTCTGGGTTATTAAACTTCATGGAGTACAGTCTTTGGTAGTGGTGTGCTATTTTTCTTTTCATGTTATTATTCTAGTTGGTGGCAGTGTGGCATTAAGGTGTTGATTTTGGATTTCTCCTCTTTCATCATGTGTGCATTGATTGGCTATAAATTGTCCCCTGATAGCCATTTTAAATGTGTCCCTACAGTTCTAGCATGATGTGTTAAGGTTCTCATTTGTTTCAAGGAATTTCTTAATTTCATCCCTTATTTGATCTATTACCCAGTCATTGTTAAGTTGAATGTTTTTCAGTTTCAGTGTTTTTGGCTTTATATTCTTGTTCTTTCTAGTGTTGATTTACAGTTTGGAAGTGTTATGATGTGAGAAAACGGATGTAGGATTTCAATGTTTTTAACTTGTTAAAGTTTACTTTGTGGCCTAACATTTGATTGCTTCTAGAGTATGTACTGTGTCCTGAAGTAGAATGTATACTTTGTTGTTGTAGGGTGGCATGCTTTGTAAATGTCTAAAAAGTTGAGCTAGTTGATTGTCTGATTTAGCTCTTCTGTTTATTTTTTGAGTATCTTTCCTGATCTACCTTTCCTAGAGCATAGTATATTGGATCTCCTACTACTATCATTGAATTCTTTCTCTCTTCAACTCTGTGATGATTTGACTAATGTATATTGAAGGTCTTTTATTGGAAGCATATATGTTTATAAATAGGTATTCTTAGTTTATTATCCCTTTTAATCACTTTATATATTCTTGTCTCTCTTTAGATTATTCACCATGAAATCTATTTTATCACAGATTAGTTTAACCACACCTGCCTTTTTATGGTTGCCAGTGACTTGGTAGATTTTTCTCCAAGCTGTGATGTTTAATCTATTTTTGCATTTGAGGTGTATCTCTTGTCTCTAGCATATAGCTAAATCTTGTTTTCTAATCCAGTCTGCTAGTCTCTGTCTTTTGTCCTTTTGTTACTCTCTGTACATTTAATCCATTAGCATTCATTGTCATTATTGATGTACACAGGTTTGTTGCTGACATTTTGCTGTTTGGTTCCTTTTTCTTTTCTTTTTTCTTTTTTTAAATGGTATCTTTGTTCTTCCTGTATCCAGTGTTATTTTGAGTACTGCTTTTATTATATTGATTTCTGAATGGTGATGCCTTATATATTTCTTTCAGTATTATCTGTTTTTCATTCTCTCTCCATAGTGCTCCCATTAATATATTTTGTAATTCTAGTCTTGTTTTTTATGAATTCCTTTACTTTTTCCTGTTCTGAAATACCTTTATTTCTCCCTCACATTTGAGAAATAATTGTGCTGGATAAAGGGTTCTTGGTTGGTAGTTTTTCTCTTTCAGAATTCGGTCTATAGAACTTCATTGTCTGCTTGCTAGCAGAGATTCTGTTGAAATGTCTGCGCTCATTCTGTTCTCTTTTTTTCCCCTAGCTGCAATTGAAATTCTCTCCTTAACCTTGAAATTGATGAGTGTGACACAATATGTCTTGATGTCTTTCTTTTCCCCCATTCTATTTCTCAGGTTTTTTTACCTGAGTTGTCTGCTTCCGTTATCATATTGTTTGTCTTCTGGTGTTCTTTTTGTTGATTGTTTTCTGGTTTATCAATTCTTTCTGTTGTGTTCCTGAAAACTCTCACATCTTTTGAAAGTACCTAAACAACTTTTTTATCATTATTATTCTATTTCATGTAGTTTCAGGACTTCTTTTTCTGGATATTCAATTGGATTTGGGCAGTTGGGGGGTTTGTTTTATTTTGTTTGATAGTGTAGGTTGGTTTTCCTTTATTTGGGGAGAAAGAGTGCAATTGACTGTTGTTCACAGGACATCATGGTGCAGCTATTATTAGTGTATGAGCTTCTAGGTCATGTAGGAGTAGTTGCCTCTGTTGAGTTATTGGAGGGATGTCTAATAGGAGTTAGAAAACAAACAAAGGGGAAGTGGAAAAAAGGGAGGGGCAAAATAGCAATGGGAAAACATATGGGGGCTTGGTTTGTGTTTGGATCAAGTTCTGTTGCTATAGCAGCATGAAATGAGTGCATCTGTGTCCTCAGGGTATTGAGGGGAAAAAACTGGCTTATAAAATAAAAACCTGACTTGAGTGGGTGCGATTTGCCTGTGGCTGCCAGGAGACACATTTACAAGGAGGTGGGACTGAGCAGAAAGAAGTGAAATTCAAAAAAGAAAAAAGAATAAAATTAAAGAAGAATACAAAAACCTAAAAATAAACAATAAGCTCATGGTTTGTGATGGAGTTTACTACCCTTTTGGTGGGGTTGGTATGTGTCTGAGTTCTCTTCACAGGTGAAGGAAGGATATGTGTAGAGAACGGTGTTGGAGAAGAACAAAGAAAATAAATGGTGAAAAGTAAGAATGCGTAGTAAGGATGTGTGCACCACACTGCCCACACAGTCTGCTACCCACAAAGGGCTCCCAAAGGCTTGCTAGGCAAGATGTTTTGTTAACCTGTGCCCTGAATACACATGTGCAAAACTAGAGTCAATTCTGACCCATAGCAGTGCTGTCGGGCAGAGTAACAGTGCTATGTAGTATTTCCCACACTAGCATCATTAAAGAGGCTGACTGCCACATCTTTCTCCCATGGAACCTGGGTTAGTCCAGGTGGATTAGAGAGAAAAATTCATAAACACGCATATGTATATAAGGGAGAGGTTTATATACAAGAGGAATGGATCATTGAGAAAGCATCCAAGCCTGTCCAGTCCAAGTCCATAAGTTCAATAATGACCCATATGTCCGATACCAATCCATAGGTCCTCCAGACTCATGAGGCACATACAATGATGCCAGGGCAATCACAGGCCAGTGGGAGCAGAGTCTTGTGTACTCGGTGGCAGTAGAAGCATCTTAGCACTGGCAGGAGTCTCCACTTGGCTTCTCCGATCCCAGAAGTCTGGTTCCATGGGGGTAAACCCTTGTGGCCTCTCCTCTGAGATGTCTCACAGGGACTCAGCCTTATGTCTTGTCAGCAGAGCATCTCCAAGAGACTGAGTCTATAGTCTCTCACCTCCACAGGGGAAATACTGCGAGATTTTCCAGAATTCTCAGAGAAAGTCATGCCCACACAGAGGTCTCATTGGCTATCTCCAGATTGACAGACTAGATTCCACCCTTACACTCCCAACCATGAAATTGACACAAGTACATAACTGCTACAGAGTGACAGGTGGGTTCAAACAACCAATCTTTCAGTTGTCAATTGAGTTTTTAACAACTGTACCACCAAGACTTAACACAACTGCCTCCTTTATATACATACACACATATAAATATGTATTATTCCATGAAAAATAAAAACAAGCTATCAATTGGTATGTATATTATAATCCCAGGCTAATAAAAGTATTTTATGGGTAAATTCATGTGTCTTCTCATGTTGCTATAACAGAAATATAAAAAGGGTGGGTGACTTTAACAAATAGAAATTTATTCTTTCATAGTGTAAGAGGCTATAAGGCTAAACCTATGAACTAGTTCTAGAGGAATACATTCTTTCTGTTGATTCACAGTTTAAGAAGTAGGTCCTCTTCTCCCTTCAACATCTTTAGGCCATGCATTTCTTAGATATTTCTATGTGCCCTGAAATCATCTCAAAGATCTAGGTGATTCCCAATGCAGACTCCTACGTCCAAAGGATGTGCCTCACTCCTGGCAATTCTTTCTTGGTGGTATTCAGTACTTCCTTTCTGCTCTATTTCTCTCCTTTTATCTCTTATAAAAATAAAAGGTGATGCTGGCCATGCTCCAGAAAAACTTCTCTTACCTTATAACATGACTGTGGTCTGATTAATGGTGTTGCATCCCAACTTAGTGATCATGGGACATCATTACGTAACTGCCAACTCAATGAAAATCAGGGGCCACTGAAGTTGACACACATTTGTGAGGAGAACATAATTTAATCAATGCCTGTATGTGTTCAAGTATGTATGCCTTACTAAATTTGTTATGTGCATGCACATGTAAATACATACTGTCATGGATAAGCAGTGGGTAAATAAGGGGTCAACTACTAAATGAAATGTCAGAAGTTTAAATCCACCAGTGGCATCACAGGAGAAAAGATCTGTCAATCTGCTTCTATAAAGATTACAGTCTATATCACTTCTTGACTGTTTGGCTAAGATCAAATGTAAAGATTACAGTCTGTAAAAAATATACTGAAAGAGGGACAAATTGCAGAAGACAAGATAAATGACAGGGACATGCTGAAATTGCATCACTTAAGTTCATCAAAAAACTTCAAGAGAGTAAAATAATAGCTTGAAGATTGAGAAAAAAATTGCCAATGACACATTGGACAAGACTCTCATTACCAAAATATAAGGCATTCTACAACAGCTCAATAAGAAAATAATAACATCCAATTAAGAAATGGGAGAGAGAAAAAAACACGAATAGAGAATTCACCAAAAATGAAGCAAAAGGCTAACAAACACATAAAACATGCTCACTATCGCTAGCCATCAGGGAGATACAAATTAAAACCATAAAGAGATACCACTTTACATCCACAATTCTAGTCCAATGAAAAAAAACAACAATAAAACAAATGTTGGAGATGACGTGGAGAGAATGAAACTCATATACACTGTGGATGGACTTGTAAATACCTACCTTTGGACAATGATATGGCAATACTTAAAGTAACTGGGAAGAAAAATTCCATCTGATCCAGCAGTACTGCTGTTAGGCATATACCCCCAAAATAACAGACTCCACACTAGTGTATGTATACTCACCCATGTTTATAGCAGGATGACTCACAAAAGCAAGAAACTGAAAGCAGTCCAAATGCCCAACAGTGGAAGAATGCATAAGGAAACTGTGGTCCATACACACAATGGAATACTACACATCCCTACAAAACAACAATGAAACATCACATGACATGGAAACTCTTGGAAAACATTCTGCTGAGTGAAGTTAATCTATCACAAATGGACAAATATTCTATGAGTCCACTACTAGAAGGTGAAACACCAATTAAACAAATCTTAGAGACTAGTTTCCAAACAATGGTAGAAAGTTTGCCAACTGGTCATGAACTATACATAAACCCTCTTATGTGCACTTCACAAGAATCATCTCAAATGAAGAGATCTCACATCGGCTGAAGTCACTTCTTCAAAAAGGTGGAAAAGGGAGCGTACCATTCACTTGATGCTATACAATATTGAAATAAGGCAGTGAAAAATCAACAGACCCTTCACAGGAGTAAGAGAAGAATCTTACTAGAAAGTCAAGTTAAGAGCGGGAGAAGGCACTGATATTTCTACTGGTGGGTCTAGTGGGTACATGGGGAGGAGCAATCTCACATCAAGAAAGGATGTTAAACAGTAAGTGTAAGGAACCAAGTGAGAGAATAAACCCAATTTTATTTTCCTGGATAGATACTATGCACATGTTTCTACCCAATCCGTGGTGAGTCTCAACAAGGATTAAGCACTATGATGACCTTAGATGCTGGCCTCACAGTCAGCATAGCATTCCCCAAGGCCACACCAGAAGTACTCAACATGAAAGCCCACTGAATTAACTGGGCCCAAGCTCAAAACTCCCTGTACCCTTGGTTTAAGACTGAAATACTCTAAGAGAAAAATCAAAGGATGGTCACTCTAAGACCGTGGAAGAAGCAGACACTGAGCCTTGGGTGAGACCCCAGGTTTAGTGGGTGTCCAATGAAGGTGGAGCCAGAACCACCACATATTTAAAGACTCAGTGCTCCACGTATATGAATACGACAGGTTTCAGTCTGATAGGCAAGGATCTGTATTTGTAAGAAATGATACAGGAAATCTCCCCCTAGCACTAACTTCTATGTTAAGTGTAAACAGAATTCAATCAATTAAATCAATCTGTATAAAGCAACAACTCATGGATTGCAGTTCACAATTGGACTATATTTGCAAAATATCCTCATATTAACAGTATCTTAAATTCTATGTCATTGGATAAATTATTGAGGTCATTAATGCAATCATCTTACACTCTAAGGGGATGATAGACAATGTTTTTCTCTTTTGTTTCTTTGGTTTTTTGTTTTTCTGCCTTTTGTTTATTTGTTTTTCTTTGTACTGTTGTTGTTATTTTTGGTTTTTTGTCACATATGACTGCAAAAGTAAATCAGAATCTTTCATAGCCCATGGACAAGCAGATGGATTCTGGGCTCCCACTTAATTTTAATCCCATTTCAAGAACAGTTTGTTCTTAAAACATGGCTTTGCTTAATACTCACCTTCATAAAGAAATCACTAAAACAAAAGTGCTACAAGTATGGTGAATAAAGCAAATGGTTACCAGCTATCAATTGTAATAGTGTCAGGTGTCTTAAAGATTTGTATTCAAACTTGGAGTCACAGAAGTGAGCTATCAACTAAGTCCACATGGAAGAAGTATACCAGCCTGTATGATCCAAAGATGAAGATAGTAAAATCCAAATCTATATAGGGAAAAGTATCAGAGCTTAAATTGTGAACACCAAATTTATAGAAGGCTATGGAGGGCAGTGGAAGCCCAAAATCCATTTGCAGAGTATCTAGTCAAATTAAATTTCCAGTAGATACCCTCTGGTCACAGGTGAGGAAATTTAACAGGTTTACTATGAGACAGAGATTATTGTAAACTTGACTATGGTGGATCTAATTGTGTGGTATACTGTTATATTTAGTCAGTCAACCTCTCCTTGACCCACCCAACCTGAATTTGTTCTAGGGGCAAATATTTCTTGCTTGTTCCTTGACAGAAATCCCTTCTCTTCATTTTTAAATATTGTTGTTGGTCTTTTCTTTCTTACTCTATATCTTTATCTTGATCTTTATATTACAATTATTACTATTCTGTGATCATCTTGCCATTTTGTTTTGTTTTGTTTCTATTGACTTTCCCTGTTTGTTAAGCACAGCCGAGTAGATTCATAGTGATAATAAATAATGTAATGGTTTACTGGGGATGTGTTGGGTGGGAGTGGGATGGGAAAGGTGAAGGGATTTGGGGAGCAAACAATGAATGCAGGAAGTGGGAGGGAGTATTAGAACTGATTGCAATGCTGTATATGAAACTTTTTAAAAAGCAATTTAACTATGGAAGTATATGATACGTAACTATTATATCAAGAAAACTAGTAAAATAAAAGGAAAATTAACCAGTGGTTACCATGGGTGAAGCAGGAAGAAGGATATCAATTATGGTTGTATAACATGAAACATATAATGACACTCTATGTATATGTAGAAGTTATTGAATTGGAAATGCTTTGTTGTGCATATTTTTGCCACAACCAAAACAATTACATTAATAACAATATAAAAAGAAAGAAGAAAATATTCTATAATTGATTGTAGTAATAACTGTACAACTCTTCTTGATATGATTGAATTATTGAATTGCATGATGTGGATGAAGTGCCAATAAAATTGTTTTTAAAAAGATTACAGTATAGAAAAACACTTGGAGAGGACAACACAACCAAGAGAAATCACTGAAACCCAAATGAAGGCTGAGCATCATAGTGGGACAAGAGGAAAGGAAAGGGAAAAAGAGGAAAGAACTACAAAGCTAAGGGTTTTATAGAAGTCTAAATACAGGCATGTACATAGGTAAATATATTTCTATATGATGATGGGGGAATGGATCTACATGAATGTATTTATAGATTTAGTACACCCTCAATGCAAGAACACTTTGTTCTATTAAACTGACATTCCATGTTGCTCGCTTTCCTAACACTATCGCTGAAGACAAATGTGTACATAAACAAATGTGGTGAAGAAAGCTGATGGTGCATGGCTATCAAAAGATAGAGCATCTGGGGTCTTCAACGCCTGAAGGCAAACAAGCAGTCATCAAGCTCAGAAACAACAAAGCCCACAAGGAAGAAGCACACCAACCTATGTGACCATGAGGCGTTGAAGGGATCAAGTATCAGGCATCACAGAAATTATTTCATTGAGCACCCACCTTCCCAATACGATCACTAAAGACAAATGTGTGCATAAGAAAAAGTGGTGAAGAAAGCTGATGGTGCCTGGTTATCAAAAGATATAGCATCTGAGGTCTTAAAAGCTTGAAGGTAAACAAGTGGCCATCTAGCTCAGAAGGAGAAAGCACCAGCCTGTATGATCACAAGGTACTGAAAGGATCAGGCATCAAAGAGCAAAAAATCATATCATTATGAAGGGGGGTTGTGCAGTCTGGGGACCCAAAGCCCACCTATAGGCAACTGGACATACCCTTACAGAAGGATCTCAGGAAGGAGACAAACCAGTCAGGGTGCAGAGTAGTAGTGATGAAACATACAACTTTCCTCTAGTTCTTAAATGCAACCCCACCCCACTCTCCAGCACTATCATGATCCCAATTCTACATCCCAATTCTACATCTGGCTAGACCAGAGGATGTACACTGGTATAGATAGTAACTGGAAATCCAGAACAGATGATCCCTTCAGAACCCATGGTGAGAGTGGCAATACCAGGAGTGTGGAGGGAAAGTGGGGTAGATAGGGGAAATCGACTATAAGGAACTGCATATAACCTCTTCCCTGGAGTACGGAAAACAGAAAAGTGGGTGAAGAGAGAGAGAGATATTGGACAATGTAAGATATGAAAAATAATAATAATTTGTAAGTTATCAAGAGTTCCTGAAGAAGAGGGGAGCAGGGAGGGAGGGGAAAAAATGAGGAACTGGTATCAAGGGCTCAGGTCGAAAGCAGATGTTTTGAGAATGATAAGAAATGTACAAATGTGCTTGACATACAATGAGCATATGTAAGGATTGTGTTAATAGGTGTATGATTTTTTAAAAATCATTTTTAAAAAATGATTTTTTTAAAAAAGGAAAAACCCTTGGAGAATTCTTCTCTGTGAGATTAGGTCTCTAATAATGAGAATAATGGCGCCCAAAACAGCAACAATATTTTATAAAGTAGTTTTAGAAAGTTAAGTGTGGGTGTCATCATTATTTTCTACCATTGTGTGTATTATTTAAATTTAATCAAATACTTTAAAAATGGAAACAATGATACTATTCGATCTCTGAGTTTTTTATAGTTTCCATAGCTTCTCAGGCTCCTTCTTTCTTTCTGAGATTATCATGCTAGGCCTTGCTTTAGAAAGCATTCATATCCAAAAAAAAAAAGAAAGACATAGAAAGCACTCATATCCAAAAAAATGGTAGTGAATCATTCTTCTAAGCAGGATGCATGCTGTTATCTGTAAGTGGCTCCCCCACAAGTAAACCCATAAGTGTCAAGAGCATGAACTGAGAAATGGCTATGATTAACGCATTCTGACATCTCTCAGCTATGGAAAATCGTGCTACTCAACACCCTGTGACACATACTCTTTCATTGTTACATGGTAAATATAAATTCCCAACATGAATTGATAATTTACTTCTTTAACAATAGGGATTCACAAAGTTCCCAACAATACCTAGTTACACTAGTGTCCAAGCCAATTAGTCCCAAAATAGTATTTGTTATTTTACTTGATGTTTTAAGAACTCAATTCTAGTAACGAGAATAAATGAAGCTTCAAACCAAGAAGTAAGAATAGCAGATAGGCTTTTTATTTCAAATCCTACAGCACATAATGGAGAGTGGGTGGGTAGAGATCCAAAAGTCTACTGAGTCAAACCCAAAGGATGCTTCCTAGATCTCATCTCTCTTGATGTCATTTTGCCTTGGACAGTGATAACCAGCCTTGCTTGGTTATCACCTTCTCCTTTTTATATGTCGTTGATCCTATGTTTTTCTGAAACTTCTCCATTTACACTCATCTCTGTCCATCTATCTATCAACTATTCATCGTTATTTAAACATTTTTACTCATGAACACATCATAATTTGGCATTCTGTCTTTCTTAAATTCTACACATCCAATTATTAACATCTTTCTAAGGACCTTCCCATTCTGTGTAACCTTGATAGAAGTCAATATTCTGAAATGCCAGATAGGTCAAGGGTACAAGATTGTTAAACATTCTTCCTCTTACATCTTGAATAAGTCTAACACTGACAGGGACCAGTTGGAGAAGAAGTGTGTCTGCTTAAGACCTGACATATAAATATTACTGTGATCTCTACATTCTATTATCTGGAACTCTGTGTTCAGGTTCAGATACTGCCATCTGGTCTCATTAATCTTCAGTTCTCTTCTAAATATTTTTCATATGCCTCCTTTATTTATAAGGATGATTTTAGTCAATCCAAATAACTACTGGATTCAAGAACATATATCTAACTAGCTAAACAGATGCCATTACATGAAGAAAACCTACTCACCTGAGACAGATATGTGAACATCCCTCTCCTACCATATTCTACAAATGCCTAAATTCATCACATCTGTTTATCTTCATTTCTATTCTATCTTCTTCATCTTCGCTGACACAATCTTAATTTTGGCCTTCATTTCCTTTTGCCTAAATAATAGCACTAACTCCCGAATGAGGAATTGCTATCAGTCAAATGTGAATTCTGCTTTCAGAATAGATTTTTCAAAATCAACTGGACCTAGAGGTGACATCATGATAAATAGGAGAAAAGAATGAAATTGTTAAGGATTTTGACTTCTTGGATCCACAATCAATGCTCAGGGGAGTAAGAGTCATGAGATGAAACATTGGGCAAATTTGCTGCACAAGATCTCTTTAAAGTGTTGAAAGTCAAAGAGATTAAGGTGCATCTGGTCCTAGACATGGTATTTTCAATCCCCTTAAATGTGTGTGAAAGGGGCTGAGCCCCGGTGGCGTAAGTGGTTGAGTGTGGGACTGAGGCCTGCGGGCTTAGCAGTTCAAATCCAGCGGCGGCTCTCAGGAGCACCGCTGAGTAGCTCCCATGACCACCAGAGGACAGTGATGCCCAAAAAGGAAAATGCATGTGAAAGGTTAAAATTTAGTGTGAAAGGTTAAAATTTAGTACCCTACCATTTGATCTCCCTCATGATCCAAGCATTTAAATATGTTCTAGTTTTTAGTAATTTCTGCTTTAAAGTTGAGATTTTTATGTGCTTTGTCATTCCTGTTTGTTTGTTCATTTTAATGTGAATCCAGGATACATAATTCAATAGAGACAGTAACTGGATTAATCATTCCTTGCATGTACAGCAGGGAAGGTTGGGGAGAAATGAGGAACTAAAAACAATGAATACAAAAATGAAGAAATATTATAAAATTGATTGTTATGGTGATTGTGCAGTGTTTCTTGATGTGATTGAACTACTGAATTGTATGCTATGTTAATTATATGCTAATAAACTGGGGGTTTTGTTTTTGGGGGCATCACTGCCCTCTGGTGGTCGTGGGAGCTATGCAGCCACGCTCCCGGGGAGCTGCTACTGGATTTGAACTGCCAAGCCAATGGGCTGCAGTCCCACACTCAACTACTATGCCACAGGGCTCAGCCCCGCCAATAAAAAGAAAACAGAAAAGATTTAAAACAAGAATAAGTTTAAATGGATCATAGAGAGGTCAAATTAAAGGATGCTATATTTTGACCTAAATGCATTCACAACAATTCACATTCCAATGCATTCTGTGTGTTAGCAAGTCAGTTCACATTCATGGTCCATGGCCAGAGGGGAATCACCAGGGACTTTATTCATAAAATTTAGTGCATATTCCTTTGCCTTTTACTAATACCAAAAAAAGTAAATATATTGCTTTAACCTTAGAACCAATTTCCTCTTCCGCCTTGGATGTAGAAGACTTAAAAGAACATTACTCTCTCCGAACAACAAGAAGAATCTGGATAATCTATAAAATCATAACTTACATTGTGTCCACCAGAGAATTGAGGTAATAAGGCACACAAATTTAACTCAAAAATGTAATGAACAAATCCAAAGAAAGCTAAATCCTACTATGTGCTTCACCTTTACTGGAATATAAAAAGCTTTCATACTTTGAGTGAAAGAAATATGCTAAAATGTCCATTAAAAATCTAAAGGCAGAGTAGGTTACGTACCAATTGAGAATAGTTAGAAGTGTCTGCACTCATTTAAAAGTACCTTTCCCTAGTTTCTACTAGGCGACTCACTAGAAGAATTGGGACTGTGACAGACCAGAAAGAGCTGTCCGTAGCAGCACTGATTTGCAGGAGATTTTCAGCTGTGGTGTAATGGTGACCACCAAGCTGCCATTCCCAGGGTCAGCAGTTTGAAACCACCAGGATTTCTTCGGGAGAAAGACTGGGCTTTCTACTCCCATAACAGTTACAATCTTGAAAACTCACAAGGGGTTGCTCTGCGTTGGCATTACTCGAGGAGCGTGAGTTGGGTTTTGTTTCGTGTTTTATCTTTGGCGGGGGTATCAGCCGTGGCTCGTGGCAGACACAAACTCCTATGTACTTCACCATTTCCCCAACACTTCTCTCTTGTAAAGTAAGTGTCACAAGCCTCTGGGAGAGAGGCAAGATAGTTATTTATGTCTAGAAATAGCTCGCTTGGGGGCAATGGAAAGGACAGCCTCTTGTTTCTGTTACAGGCAAGATATGCTACTCTTAGGGGGCGTTTATTTAAGCAGAAAACCCAAAGCCAAGCCACCCCATAGCTAGATAAACTCAATCTCCAACAATAACCCCATACACCATATTTGAGCATAAATAATATGCTTTATCTTAAATTCCTATGCACAGGATAATTTAATCAGATATTATGAAAAAATGCCACAAACCTCCCAGACACACAAATAAACTAAAACACTGGCAGAAATTGTTTTAAAAATCAATAGATCTACATGAAGATATGGTTCAGAAAATATTTCTATCACACAAGTCCAAAAAAAAGCCAGTCATTGAGTCTATTCTGATTTACTATAACTATATACAACATTTCCCTCATAAATCTTTACAAGAGCACAGAGTTCCAATTTTCTCCTGCATGCAGATTTAACGACAGATCTTGTAGTCACTGGACACTGCCTCTAGAGCATCAAACTGAAAACCAAACTCTCTGCCTTTGCATCAATGCCGACTAGCAGCAATGCTATAGGACAGAGTAGAATTACCCCTGTGGCTTTCTGAGACTGTAACTCTTTGCAGGGGGGGGGGGGCGGTGAAAGTCTTCTCTTCCTCCCTCTGAGCATCTGGTAGTGTAGACCCTGCATTTAGTAGCCCAAAGAGTAACTGCTACGCCACCAGGGCTCCGCTTCTTTCAGAAGGGCAATGAAAAGGATACTGCAAACTCAAAGCTCCCAAGAAGCAGGTGATGCCCGTTTTTGTTGTTGCTTTAGGGGCCATGAACTTGGTTTCAACTCATAGTGTCCCTATGTACAACATAAGGAAACATGGCCCCGCCCTAACCCATCCTCACTGTTGCTCCTGCTTGAGCTCATTGTTGCAGCCATCCGTCCTGTCAGAGATCTGCTTTTTCACCTCCCACCATCTTACTGAGCATGACGTGTTTCTCCAGGGATTGTTCTCTTATGATACCAAAGCCCAAGGTATGGATGGAGTCCCACCATGCTTGCTTCTAAAGGGTATTCTGGTTATACTTCTACCAAGGCAGAGTTGCTCATTTTCTTGGTAGTCAATTGAACTTCCTCAATAGCACCATAATTCAAATGCATAAATCCGTGTTGTCTTCCTTAGTCAATGTCCAATTTTCACATGTATATGAGACCATTGAAAATCCCAGAGTGATGCACAGAAATGACCATAGGACCAACCCCACCATGAGACATACCCTCACTGACCCATAACATTACAGGGGACACACAGTGTGGGAATTGTGCCTGATCTGACTCCATCACACTAGAGCTAAAGAGTAAGGGTGTACAACAGAGCAGCAAGGAGAGCAAAGCAATGACGTCTCCAGGAAATACCAAAAAAGTTGACTTTGGGGCCAGGGAAACACACCTGAACGTCAACAAACAGACCTGGAACTATGTACAGTTTTCTCTGTTTTGGTTTGTTTTATTGTTCTTTTGGTTGGTTATTTGTTTTCTTTTGTTGTTTTACTCTATCTTGTTTTTGTGCATATTGTTGTCTCTGCATGTCTATCTTGATAAGATAGGCAGGATAAACAATCTGGAGAAAACAATGGGACCAACAGTTCCCGGAGGACATGTGAGAGGTGGGGGTTGGAGTGGAGGTGAAACCCAGGGACAAGGGAACAGCAAGGGATCTAAAATCAATGGCAAGGAGGGCAGAGGATGCCTCGTGGGGATTAATCAAGGGCAATGTCGCCAAGAGGTTACTGAAACACAAATGAAAGCCAAACAAGAGGACAGTAAAAGGGACAAGAGGAGAGTAAAAGGAAATAGAGGAAAGAACTGGGAGGCAAAGGGTATCTATATAGGTCTAAATAATACAGGCATGTGCATATGTAAAAATTTTATGATAGGGAAATAGATTTATGTACATATATTTATATGTTAAGTATTAAGTTGGCAGACTAATCTGGCATTCTGTGATGTTCATTTTCCAGACACCATCACTGAAGACAAAATGGGTACATAGCAAATGTGGTGAAAAAAATCTGAGGGTGCCCAGCTATCAAAAGATATAGCATTGGGGGTCTTAAAGGCTTGATGATAAACAAGCAACCACATAGTTGAGAAGCAACAAAGCCCACATGGAAGAAGCACATCAGCCTGTATGATCATGAGATGTCAATGGGATCAGGTATCAAGTATCAAAAACCCAAAACAAAAAAAAATCACATCAATGTGAATGAGGGGAGCTTAGAATGGAGACTCAAAACCCATCTGGAGCCAACTGGACATCCTCTTACAGAAAGGTCACAGGAAGACAAGCCAGTCAAGGTACAGTATATAATTGATGAAACATACAACTTTCCTCCAGTTCTGTAATGTTTCCTCCCCATCACCTCCATTAACATGACCTCAATTCTACCTTACAAATCCAACTAGACCAGAGCATGTACACTGGTACAGATAAAAGTTCACAATACAGGGAATCCAAAACAGATAAACCCCTCAGAACCCATAATGAGAGAAGCGATATCACAAGGGGAAGGGAAAAGGGTGTGAGAAGGAGGGGAAACTGATCACAATTATCTACATATAACCCCTTCCCCAGGGGAATGGACAACAGAAAAGTGGGTAGACAGTAGTTCATGTAAGACAAAAAAAATCTATAAATTATCAAGGATTCTTCAGGGAGAGAGGGTGGAGGAGGGGAGGAAATGAAGAGCTAATATCAAGGACTCAAGTAGAAAGAAAATGTTTTGAAAATGATGATGGCAACATATGCACATATGTGCTTGGCATGATGAATGGATGGATGGATGGATGGATGGATGGATGGATGGGTGGATGGATGGGTGGATGGATACAAGAGCTGTAAGAGCCCCCAATAAAGTTACTTTTTAAAGAAAGAAAATTTCATTGTGTGGATCAGGTGCACCTTAACCTCTTTGCTTTTCAATACTTTAAAGAGGTCTTATGCAGCAAATTTGCCTAATGCCATGAGTTGTTCAATCTTTTGACTGTTGTTTTCATGACATTGATCGTGGATTCAAGCAAGACAAACATCTTTGACAATTCTAATCTTTTCCCCATTGAGTATGATGTGATTTATTGGTTCAGTTGTGAGGATTTTTCTTTTTTGACAGGAAGATGAGGCCATTGAAAATACCCTGGCTTAAGTCAGATGCACCTTAGTTCTCAAAGCACTATCCTTACTTTTAATACTCTAAAGAGATCTTATGCAATAAATTTACCCAAGGCAGTGTGTCATTTGACTTCTTGGCTGTTGAATCCATGAACATTGATAGCAGATCCAAGCAAGATGAAATCTGTGACAGCTTCAATCTTTTCTCCACTTATCAAGATGTTATCTATCAGTCAAGTTGTGAGAATTATGTTGGTTTGGTGGGGTTTTTTTTCAACTTTGAGCTAATTGAAGGCTTCACTCCTCGATCTTCATCAGTAAGTGCTTCAAGTCCTCCTCGCTTCAGCAAAGAAGATGGTGCCCCTTGCACATCACAGATATTAATAAGTCTTCCTCCAATCCCATGCCAAATTCTTCAAATAACCCAAATTATCCAATTATTTGTTCAGCATACATATTGAACATACATACATAGTATGGTGAAAGGATACACACCTAATGCATACCTTTCTTGGTTTTAAACCAGTCAGTATGCTCTAGTTCTGCTTGCACAACTGTCTCTTGATCCATATACAGGTTCTGAATGAGTATAGTTAAGTGCTCTAGAATTTCCCTTCTTCTCAAGTCTATCCATGTTCATTATGGTCCACACAGTCAAATGCATTGGCATAGTCAGTAAAATACAAATAAACACCATCTTGGTAATCTTTGCTTTCAGCCAAGATCCATCTGACATTAGTAATGACATACTTTATTCCACATCTTCTGAATCTGGCTTGAGTTTGTGGTGTTGTTGAATGTTCTTTGGCAGAAATTTTGCTTGTATGTGATGCTAATGACATGTTCTAAACTTGGAGCACTCTATTGGGAGAACTTTTTTGCAATGGTGCAAACACAGATCTCTTCTAGTCAGTCCAAGTAGCTATTTTCCAAATGTTGTGGCTTAAACTTGTGAGTGCTTCCAGTGCTTCATCAGTCTGTTGAAGGATTTAAATGAATATCCCATATAAATGTTTATCCCAATTCCTAAAGCCTTGTTTTTGCTGATGCATTCAGTGTAACTTCTTCCTTCCGTACCATTGATTTTTGAGCATATGCTACCTCTTGAAATAGTGGAATGTCGATTAGATCTTTTTGGGACAATGACTGTGTATACTTTCCATCTTCTTTGGGCTTTTTTTTTTAAGGAAAAAAATCAAAAGGATCCTGGAGCACTGGGAATTCAGGTTGCCCATCTGATTTCCCAGAGACAAATCCCTACCTGTTGGACTCTGGGTAGGACAGGGAGAGTTCTGGATAGGAGCCACTGTATGTCTGCCATCTTCCTAAAGTCTCAATCTTCTTTTTATGCTTTTTGTATCATTCAAAATTTGGCTCCTAGAATCTTTCAATAATGTAACTCAAACTGTTTCTTTCATTCTTTCAGTTTACAATATATAGAGCCTGCTTTTTTGTTTTGTTTTGTTTTCTAACTCTAGGTGTTGATACATTTTATTATAATATTTAGTTCAACTTCCAAAACAGCTCTATGGAATATTCTGTCCATCTCTTTTCTTTAATTATTTCTTCCATTTGCTTTAGCTACTCTACAAACTCTTCAAAAGAGCAAGTTTCAGAATCCCATCTGGCATCCACTTTCTGTTCTGTCTTCTTAATGACCTTTTGCTGTCTTCATGAATGATGGCCCTGTTGTCCTCCCACAGCTCATCAGATCTTCTGTCATTAGTGTTAAATGTGTCAAATCTATTCTTGAGAAGCTCTTGAAACTCAGTGGAATACATTCAAGGTTGTAGTTTATCACTCAAGGACTTTTTATTTTTTCAGCTTCAAATTGAACTTAACATTTGAGGAATGATGCTCTGTTTCACAGCCAGCACCTGGCCTAGTTTGACCTTCTCTGTCATATCTTCCCATCGACATAGTCAATTTTATTTCTGTGTATTCCATCTGGAGACTTCCAAGTGCATAGTTATCTTTTGTGTTGTTGCAAAGGGGTATTTGCAATGAAGAAATCAAGGGTCTTGCAAAATTCTACCATGTGGTCTCCAGCTTAATTTCTTTCACCAAGGATATATTTTCCAACAACTATTCATTCCCAGCCTTTGTACTCCAATTGCCAAAAATTATAAATGTATCTTCATTGCATGTTTGACCTATTTCAAACTGAAGAAATTAGTAAAATTCTTCAATTTCTGCCTCAATTGTTTGGGTGGTGTGGTGGTTACATCTTGGGCTGTTAAACCCAAGATCTGTTGTTCTAACCATCAGCTCCTCTAGGAGAGAAGAGGTTTTCCAGCCCTGCAAAGAGTAGCAGTATCAGGAATCCACAAGGGCAGTTCCACTCTGTCTATTGGTTATTATGAGGTGGAATCAGAAATCTAGTGTGTATGAGTAATGAATAATAGTTGTGCTGGTTGGATTTCCTTGAAAGCAGGTAGATATAACCCTATCACAGTCAGCATTGTACTTCAAGATGGACCTTGAAACGTTCTTTCCGAAAGTGGCTGTTACATTATTCCTCTTGAACAAGCAGCATTCCCAGCAGAGCAAACTATATGATTTTTTGACTCAAAATGGCCTATACCAATCCATATCAGCTCACTAACCCCTAGATGAATCTTTTTTTTAAAAAATTGGGGGCTCATGCAACTCTTATCACATCCATACATACACCCATTGCGTCAAGCACATTTGTTGCCCTCATCATTTTCAAAACATTTGCTTTCTACTTGAGCCCTTGGTGTCAGCTCATCATTTACCCCTCCCTCCCCACTCCATCCTTTATGAACCATTGATAATTTATAAATCATTAATATTTTGTCATATCTTACACTGTCCAACATCTCCCTTCACCCTCTTCCCTGTTGTCCATCCCCCAGGGAGGAGGTTATATGTAGGTCCTTTAATCAGTACCCTCTTTCTACCCCACCTTCCCTCCACCCTCCCAGTATCACCACTCTCACCACTGGTCCTGAGAGGGTCATCTCTCCTGGATTCCCCATGTTTTCCAGTTCCTATTTTTACCAGTGTCCATCATCTGAGCTAGCCAGATTTATAAGGTAGAATTGGGCTTATGATAGTGATGAGAGAGGAAGCATTTAGGAACTAGAGGAAAGATGTATCCTTCATTGTTGCTACACTTCACCCTGACTGGCTAGTCTCCTCCCCACGATGCTTCTGTAAGGGAATATCCAGTTGCCTACAGACGGGTCTTGGGTCCCCAGTATGCAACACCCTCCACTCCAGTCATTCACAATGATTTGATTTTCTGTTATTTGATGCCTGATATTGGATCCCTTCAACCCTTCATGATCACACAGGCTGGTGTTAGAATATCAATCTTTATGTATCCTATTTTCCCACTATTTGTCTGTAAGTTTGTCATGCTAGTAGCCTGTGTGTTGCTGTGATGCTGAAAGCTATGTCATTGGGATTTCAAATGACAGATGGGTCACTCAAAATGAACAGGTTTCCACGGAACTTCAAGACCAACAAGACAACAACAAGGACTTGGCTTCCCACATCAGAGGAAGAAGCCCTGAAAGTCTTATGCAGAGCTTTGAAGCACTGTCAGGTACTGGAACCCTAAATAACGGAAGCAGAACATAGTTTGAGACAGTGATGGGAAATGGGCCTCTCAAGTCTGAGGAGGACTTGATTTCTCTGACTGAAGTTGACCATGGTGACATGAGTCTGGTGAAACCTGTTAGAGTGGAGCATTTGAGATCTTCATTTGCAGACAGGGAACAACTAAAGGCAAGGAGAAACAACTGAAAAAGTCTGATAATGATCAGAATTTGGAGTGTGTGGAGGATGAATGCTGGAAAATTGGAAGTCATAAAAAATGAAATGTAATGCATAAAGATCAGTTTCCTAGGCATTAGTGAGTTGAAATGGATTACTATTGGCCATTTTGAATCAGGAAATCACACGGTTTATGACGCTTGAAAATCCAATCAATACAACTATTATTTGTTGATAAGTATTGGTGACTGGAATACAAAACTTAGAAACAAAAAAGGAACAATAGTGGGAAAATATAGACAATACATGATGATATATGTGTTATAAATGGAGCTGGAGATCGCATGATAGAATTTTGGCTAAGTTAAAACTTATTCATAGCAAATACCTTTTTTCAACAAGGCAACATGGACTTCCCCAGATGGAATACACAGGAATCAAACTGAGTACATCTGTGAGAAGACACGATGGAGAAGCTCAATATCTGCAGTTAAAACAGATCATGGGCTGACTGTAGAACACATAATCAATTGGTCATACATAAGTTCAGGATGCAACTGAAGAAAATGAAAACACGTCCATGAGAGCCAAATTCGACCTCGAATCTATACCTCCTTAATTTAGAGATCATCTCAGGAACACGTTGGAAGAATTTAGCATTAAGGACAGGAGACCTGACGAGCTGTGGGAAAACAGCAGAACCGTCACTCATGACAAAATCGAAAGATCATTAAAAAGATAGGAAAGGAAGAAAAGATCAAAGTGGATGTCAGAAGAGACTCTGAAACTTGCTCTTAATATAGAGTAGTTAAGCATATAAAAAAATGATAAAGTGTAAGAGATGAAAAGAAAATTTCAAAGGGTTGCTCGAGAAGATAAGGCAAGTAAAGGTCTAGCAATAGAAAACCAAAAGGAAAGAACACATTCAGCATATGTGAAACACAAGAAAAAACTCAAACTTCTAGTTGCAATCTTGAAAAAAACTATGGGCAAAATATTGACTGATGCAAAAAAGATAGAAAGAATACACATTGCCCTGTATCAAAAAGAGCTGGTTGACATTCCACTATTTCAGGAGGTTGCATATAAGTAAGAACTATTAGTGCAAAAGGAAGAATTACAAGGTGCACTGAAAGCATTAGCTAAAAAGAAGGTTCCAGGAATTGATGGAATGCCAATTGAAATGTTTCAAAAAGTCACTGAAGCACTGAAATCAGACATTCATCTATGCCACAAAATTTGGAAGACAGCTACTCGGCCACCTGAGTGGAAGAGATATATATACTTATGCCCATTCCAAATAAAGGTGGCAAACAAAATGCTCAAATTACAGAACATTTTTGTTGATGTCACACACAATTAAAATTTTGCTTATGATGATCCAACCACAGTTTCAGCCAGTGAATTTACAGGGAACTGCAAGAAGTTCAGGATGGATAGAGAAGAAGATGTGGAACAGGCTGGTGTCAGATGGATCTTGACTGAAAGCAGAGAACACCAGAAAGATGTTTACTTATGTTTCATTAACTATGCACATGTATTTGATCACGTGGACCATAATAAACTGTGGATAACCTTAAGAAGAATGGAAATTCTAGAACACTTCATTGTGCTCATGAGAAACTTGTACATGGGTCAAGAAGGAGGTGTCTGAACAGAAGGAGAACATACTGCAGGATTTAAAATCAGGAAAGGTGTGGTCAGGGTTGTATCCTCTCACCACACTTGTTCCATCTGTATGCTGAGAAAATCATATGAGAAGGTGACTTCCATGAAAAAAACATGACATCAGGATTGGAAAAAAGTTTATTAAATACCTATAAAATGCAGATAACACAACCTGTTTGCTGAAAGTTAGAAGGACTTGAAGCACTTGCTGATAAAGATCAAGGACTGTAGCCTTCAGAAAGAATTACAATGTAAAGAAGGCCCAAATCCTCACAACTAGACTAAGAAGTAACATCATGATAAATAGAGAAATGGTTGTTATCAGATACTGTCTTGTTTGGATACACAATCAATGCTCATGGAAGCAAACAGTCAGGAGAAGAAAGACGTATCTCATTAGATAAATCTTGCTGTACAAGACCACTTTGGAGAACCGGAGATCAAAGACATCACTTTGAGGACTAAGGTGCTCAAGCAATGGTATTCTCTGTTCCCTCTTATGCAGGCAAAAGTTGGCCATTGGATGAGGAAAATCGAAACATAATCAATGCATTTGAATTGCAGTGCTGGGGAAGACTGTTGAAGATCCCATGGATGGCTGGAAGGATTAACCAATCTATAGTGGGAGAAGTAAGGTTAGAGTGCTCCCTGAATGCAAGCCGAGGGGCCTTGATCTTACAGATTTTGAACACATTGTTGAGACCTTGATCTCTGGAGAAGGACGTCACCCTTGGTAAAGTGGAGGGACATTGAAAAAGAGAAAGGCCTTCAACAAGACGTAATGACATGATGGCTGCATCAATGGGCTGAGGCCCAGGGACGGGTGAGGATGGCACAGAACCAGCCCGGGCAGGGTTCTGTTCTGATGTGCGTGACATCACTATTGGATGGAGCCTCCTTGATGGCACCTAGCAACAGCCACCATAGCAGCATTTCATTCTTGATGACTTCCGATTTCCGTAGATTCACACTTCACACGCTCCAAGTCCAAGTATTAGTGGATGTTTGCAGTTGTTTCTTCTCTGAGTCCCATCAACAAATGGAGGTCTGGAAGCTTTTACTCCATCCACATCATTAGAGTCCATTTGACTTTGAAAAGAGATTTCCTTCTGGGTCATATTCTGTGTGCCTTCTGATATAAGGGGCTCATCTTCTCGCACTGCCTCTGACAATATTCTGCTGCTGCTCACAGAGCTTTCAGTAGCTGATTCCCCCAAAGTGGACAGTCTGCTTGGAAGGTCTGAAAACTCTGCGGAGGCCTGTTCACTCTGGGTGACCTGCTGGTATTTGAAATACTAGTTACATAGCTTCTAGTGTCACAGCAACACAGGCCACAACAGTACACCGGACAGACTGACAGATAGATGTTTTAGGATACATGTAAGATAACAGAGGGACATATGCCTGTTTGAGGGTATATGTAAGACAACAGACTAACAGATGCCTGCTTTAGTGTACATGCAAGATAACAGACTGAGAGATGCCTGTTTGAGGATTCATGTAAGATAACAGGTTGACAGATGCTGTTTTAGGATACATGTAAGATATTTTGATGACCACACCAGTGAAATACTACTCGTAATTACCTTATAAAGGATAGGATAGAGCTATATTTTAATTTAAACATCTTTAAACGATACTTTCAATTGAAAGCTTTAGATTTCTTTGATTGCTTTAAAGTTCACATAGATATTCTATACTTCCTGCCTTCTAGTCAATTCAGACTCTGAGCATCCCTACAAAACAGAATAGAACTGCCCCTGTGGGTTTTTGAGACTGGACCTCTCGAGGAATAAGATGAGGAGTAGAAAGTCTCATCTTTCTCCTAAGATATCCTATAGAGGTATAAAATAAAATCTTTTTATAATAATGATATTCGATTTCTTGATCTAGATGCTGGAAACATGAATATGTTCATTTGTTTAAAAAAAGTTCATCAAGATTTTATACTGACAACTTACACTATTTTCCTTATAGATATTTTATTTCATTGAGCAGTACCTATTTTTAAAATAGTTAATTAAAATATTTCTAGTAGAAATTTCTTTATTTTGCCTGATGAGGTAGCCAAGAGAAAGTACTCATTTGAGTACAAATGAAAGCTAAACATTATAGTGGGACAGGAGTAAAGTAAAAGAAACAGATGAAAGGACTAGGAGGCAAAAGACATTTATAGAGGCATAAACTTAGGCATGTACATATGTAAATACAGTAGCATAAAATAATAGGGATATAGATCTATGTACATATATTTAAATGCTAAGCATTAAGTTACCAGATGGGCATTGGGTCTCTACTCAAGTACTCCCTCAGGGCAAGAAGACTTTGTGCTGATAACCTGGAATTCTGTGATTCTCTTAACTTGGATTCTGTGATTCCAACACAATTGCTAAAGACAAAAGGGGCACATAAGCAAATGTGGTGAAGCAAGTTGATGGTGCCCAGCTACTAAAAGACCTAGTATTTGGGGGTCTTAAAAGCTTGAAGCTAAACAAGTGGCCATCCGTCAGGAAAGCAACAAAGCCCACCTGGAAGAAGCACACCAGCCTGTGTACTCACAAGGTGTTGATGTGGTAAGATATTAGGCATCAGAAAACCCAAAACAAACATATATATTGATGCAAATGATAGGGGCCAGGGTGAAGACTCAAAGTCCATCTGTAGCTAATTAGACCTTCCCTCACAGAAGGGTCACAAGGAACAGCATAGCCAAGGAGATGGCCAAGGTGCAGCATTGCACAAATGAACACATAACATTTCTTTAGTTCTTTAATGCTTCCTTCTCCCCATTATCATTACCCCAGTTCGACCTTACAAATCTGGCTAGACTGGAGCGAAATACACTG
>PVJH01003147.1:50207-149247 GCA_004026705.1 Nesogale talazaci
TGATGTATATAGATCCTCCTCCCTCGCTTGGAGGACAAAGGGAGACAGTAGGTGGTATAAGATATAATAATGTATAATTTATCAGTAGTGCACAAAGTTGGAGGGTGGGGGAGAAGGGGAAAAAAGAGGAGCTGATCATTCATTCATTTCAAAATATTTTTAAAATGATGAAGGCAACATATGTACAAACATGCTTGATAAAATTGTATGGATTTTTATAATTTATAAGAGCCCCCAATAAAATGATTTTTAATGCATTTATTTTGTCTGAAGGTAATTTTCAAACAAGGTAAAATCATATGTATTATTCTCAATAATATAACCCTTCTGGCTAACTCATCATTATCAAGAAAATCACCTAATTACATGAGTATATTTATGACTGTTTCTTTTAAGATATATAAACTATGTGTGAGAAACTGAAGCTGTCTAAATGCTTTGGGGGAGTAAGAAACTGAACATCAACCCTGGGCATTTTCTTTCCTCTAAATCCTCACTGAAGAAATTCACCTGGACAGACTCAATTTTCATTTGAAAAATAAAAAATACTCCCATTTTATAGTCTAGACACATCTGAACCTAAAGACACACTGCTCTGAACTCACTTTAAAGAAAAATCAATATCCTATACCATCCTTCTTAGCATTATGTGAGGAATTTTGAAAACGTGAGAATTGTTACAAATAAAGCATTTTGTGCTGACATCTGCTTATAACAATAGAGAAAAACAAAATGAGCTTATGATTATCAAAACAACAGATTATTTCAATTATAGCTATGTGCTTTGAAAGTAAAATAAGAGTCTTACACCACCCAAGATAAACATTCTCTTTTATCTGTGCCCAGTCCTTCTCAGCAATCTAATTACTTTCTAACCACTGTCATTTTCTCCTTCTCTAGTTTTACTCCCCTCAAATCAAGATCAAGTTCAAAATCAAGTCCTTTTTCAGTCCATTGTATTAAGCTGTTCTGCTATTGGGTTTACTTTGTATTAGAAGGAGGGGAAATTATTACAGTCTCGAAGACAACAACAGTGAGCTTCAAATGAACTTCTACTTTTGATTTTCAATTTTCTGCAGACCAAAATTCATAGAGATAGGTTATACATTTAGTCAATAATAATTTTATAATTCTAGTTGGAGTTAATCCAATACTGGAATTTATTTTTTTAATTTTATTATTAATTGGGAGTCAATACATCTATCATTCCATAATTCAATCATGTCAAGCAGTACTGTACAATGCTACCACAATCCGTTTCCAAACATTCTTTTCCTTCCTGGACTCTTTGACATCATTTCCCTTTTACCCCAATCCCCACCTCTACTCCAAAACCCTTATTTTTCTTGCTGTCCATATAGGTGCATCAATCTTGGGGTTCATATACCAAAAAAAAACAGAAAAAAATTATAGCATAACTTCAAGAGGGTGGCCCTCAATGGCATAACACCTCTGAGATAGACCTTAGGGTGAACAAATTTTAAAAAACAGGAAAGTTTAAAAGAAGGTCAGGTGTAGCATACATAGAGAAGGAATCAATAAACAAAGTTTTAACTGTCAAGTCTGACATCCCTTTGATCTTCTATACTCATCTCTCCAATGCACTCTGTTTAATAACCATTTTCTTCCCACCCTCTATTCTGGATAGAGCGAAATCACTCAAGGCTTGTTCCCTGTGTAGTTCCACAAATGCATCTCGGGCCATCTATAGCCTTCTGCAAACTAGAATCTCACAATTGAGGCCTGATATTACTTTCTCCTTCAAGTTCATATTATGTGATTTACAATCCTTCGATGATTGATGATGGCATGCTTCTTAGTTGACATTTTAGTTGATTTCATCGACATCTCACTTAGTTAGCTGATTGTTTGGATTTCATACTTTATGACCCCAGTACTGATATCTGATATCCCAGTACTATCTAATTTCTCCACCACATTTCGCTGTAGGACCCATACCTTCTGTGTTCTCTTCCTGAGAGCATGTATCAAGCAGGATCATGATGTGAGAACTAATTGTTCTAAGCAAACCCATTCCTGAATCCATGTTTTTTTTGTTTTGTTTTGTTTATTTGCTTGTTTATCTGCCTTTGGCTCTCTTTCAAAATCTCCTTCTTAATTTATGGTAGAGTCTTAAAGATCCCTCCCCCTAGCGCCCCACCCCCCCAGGATTTAAAAATCGTCCATTAATATTATCTTTGATTTGCCCCTGGTACTAATTTTTAAAGCATTGTTAAGAAGGGGATATTGGGCAAATGTAGGCTAATTCTATATCACAATACCTGTGATATAAAAAAATCATAATTTCCTATATAGTTTAATATACCTCGCCCCAGGCCTCAGAATCCATTAGATGCCATGTAGGAAATAATGATGAGCAATTTAAGATGAAAAAGAAACAGGCAGAAACCATTGCTATCTTTCTTTCAAGATATTAAAAAGAATCCTCATGCTGAAATAGCATTAGAAAGGAAGGCTGGGGACAGCTTGAAGCTTTTCAGTCTGACATGTGATGACCTATTCCCAGGAATGACTCTGATCGATAATATTTTCCAATAGTGGGACAAGATACTTTACATCTGGGGCTAGAGCAGTTCCCTTATAAATTTATCAAGGGATAACTCACAGAAGCGGCTCTCCTTTTAACATTCTTTAAAGACTTCTCCATTTGCTATCTCCTTCGCCTACAGAAATATTTTCCAGCCAGATTTATGTTCTCAGCTCCATCTGTAGAGTCCTGCTCACCACGACAACTCTGCTGACCTTTCAAGTGGCTTCAATGTGTTCAAGGAACTTTTTCAAAGTTGTCGTAGGCCAACAAAACTGTTGGTTTCCTGGTTACCCTCTCAGTTCCTGTCTGCTCTCTAAAAGGTATGACCCCAGGACAGGACCCCTGTGAATCCGGAGAAATCCTCAGGCTCTTTCATGACTACACTGGAAACCTAAATTAATGTTTTCTTACTTGCAATGTTTTAAAATGCAAACATTAAGTACGTTGGTTCAACAAAGTGATTCACAGATTTAACTCAGTACACTTTTGTCAATGTACCAAAAGAAAACGAGTAATGACATAAAAGGAAGCTCTGGTTCATCAGCTGCCTTCCCAGTGATTGAGCATCAGGGAGTTTAAAATGTGCATTCCCTCGGAAGAACTGAAAAAGTGAATCAGGTTTGGCTAATTTTCTAGATAGAACTTGATCCTTGATTAGACCCTCCAATTTTTGTTATCCCCAAACTATCACTAATGGAACTGATTAATTCCTAATAAAGTGTAAGTAAATCTTAAACTCATAAAAATAGTCATTTTGGGAGGAATTTAGAATATGATCTTACCAAATCCCCTCATTGAAAATTGAAAGTAAAATACCACCAGGGTGGAATTAATCAGGAACATCCAGTTCATCAATGGCAGAACCAGGACTAAAAGTTAAGTAAACCAACTACAAAATTCCACTTTATTTCACCTATGATAGGTTGCATTGTTATTCTGTACATCTCTATATGCATCTACCTCTTTATCTGAACTTGGTAATGGTGTCCTGCTTGTAACGATGTTTTAATAAAAGACATACAGGAGAGTATAGACTTAAAACATGTTTTTGTATCTGGATTCACTCCTCTTATATTTTAGGGGACGGACACTGTGTTAGTACGGGTAGACTAGAGAAACAAATTCATTCATAGACACTTGTATGTATATAAAAAGAGCTTTACATACAATTGCAATTGAATATTAAGAAAGCATCCCAGCCCAGTTCAGATCAAGTCCATAAGTCCAGTATCAGCCCATATGTCCAACACCAATCTATAAAGCCCCCTTCAGACTCATGAAACACATGCAATGACGCCAACTGCAATAAGATTGCAGGTCAGTGGGTGGGAAGTTTTGTGGATCCAGTGGCATTATAAGTATCTTAGCACTGGCAGGGGTCACCACATGACTTCTACAGGTCCAGGGCTCTAGCTGGATCAGAGTAGTGTCATGTGGCTTCTCCTCAGAAATGTCTCACAAGAAGTGAGCAGAGAAAGAGTATGTCTCCCACCTCCAAGGAGGAAAAGACAGGAGTTCCCTGAATTCTCAGGAGAAGTCCATGCCCACACAGAGGCCTCACTGGCTATGATCCAATTGACAGACTAGTCTCCACTCCTTCACTCCTAATCCTCTAGAGTCCCTCTAGAGTCCCAAATTGAAACCAGAAGATGTTACTACCACAGACATGCACTTGTCATCATGGACCCTCCAACCATTTTTTTGCTAAGGATTAACAGATAGCAGTCTTGAATATAATCCATAGCTTGGGAGTCAAGTTTCATTGAGCGATAGCCTGAAATAGAGCTGATCTACTGGAGCCAGGCCAACAGAGTAGTGAGCATCAACATACATGATCATTGTTGGAAGTCACTGAGACCGCATCATTGTTTGTAATGAAATGTTACACAATAACAGCTTGCTGATATAGCAGTGCACAGCATTCTCCAGGTTTTGAAATTCAAATTATACTAAAAGCATAACAGAGAAGGTTTATTCTTAAAAGTGTCCTATAGGGAATCCTTTTAACAATATCCTTTTCATAAATACTTTGGCAACAATATAAATATATGACCATAGGAGCAATCTTATTCACCAGGTCTGTGCTAAAGCCATGTCATGCATTGTATCATCTCATATTCTTTCAAGCACCTGGAAAGTAGGATTGTCACTTTAGGTTCAGAGAAATTAATCATTTTCCCCCCAAGAAGTATACCAGGTGCTGCTGCCACCAAGATGGTCCTGATCATGTATAAAGGGATTAAAACATTGAGATCCACAGTGATTTTATTAGCTGATTTTGGGTAGAAATGGACAAGACTTGCTTCCTACTCCATTCAGGTTCCAATGAAACCTAGCATCATCTTTAACACACAAGTCCCCATTGATAGATAGGGTGGCTGTGCATGAATGCAATGCCTGGGAATGGAATCAGAGCTCCTGCTTGGAAAGTAGGAATTCTTGAATCACCACCACACTCCCCTAAACTGGTAGTGGGATTAAAACCCAGCAGTGCTTAAGAAAATCCATACTCTTAATCCTTCTACTATACAATTTTCAACTGAAACTGCAGATTCAAGTAAGGGATCTGCTTGATGTCTGCATAGTTGTATTATTCTTATCTCATAGAGTAAGACTGAGAGTGACTGATTCATAAAGGTACTTCTTCACAGAAACTATTTAGTAAATCACCTCAGAGAGAGTCCTTTGACCCCAGTGCACAGGAAATGTTCCATTGCACTCTGGCTTTCTGAGCAAATTAATTCACGATTGGCTAGCTATACTTTCACGAATGTGCCCTCCTATATTATACACTGGCAATTTACTAGGAGACAGATGACCAGACGCAGTGCATAAGATGCAGTCAACAACTGAAAAAATAGAGGTGCTCATCACAGTCTGCAAATATTTTGCTCCTCATCAAAGACTTTTGAAAGTAAATGTGTATCTTCTGACTCTAATTAACTTTCATCCCAAATTTTAAATGTATAAGAGAGGCAATTTCCAGAATTGAGAAATAATAAAATTTTAAATTCAAGTGACATCACTTTTTGAATATATATGAGGAAGTACCACTACTGTACTAATTAGGTTTCTATACTGATCCAATACATAAACAAAGCTTCTTCACAGTCCGAAATTTTCTAGTGTTTCCTTCCTCCTTTGCAAACTTCTCTGTGATACATGGTACCCATTGGTCCCCCGAGCATACCTCTCTTAGACAGAAACTAGTTTACAAATTAGAATTTGCTTATTTCCTGTGATCATAAGTCTCAAAACTATCAAAACTATCTTCCAAATGGAATATTCATTTCAAATTTTATCAATATTTAGCACTCTAAATTATGAAACATACAGATAATTATTGGATTGCTTGTCTTAAATGGATAAAGCATTTTTTCAAGTAGTAAAATGTAATTCATAGGCTTTACTGCCAGAAATAGAGTTTAGCATGTATTCTATCTATTTTATTACTAATTTTAGGTGTTACAGGTGTCAACACTAAAAAATATTTTTGAAAATAGACTAAATGGTGGACATGTAAGTAGCTTTCCTACATGAATTTATTGCTACATGATCTATTTGTTGACTTCTTTCGCAGTTAAATATCAAAATTAATATCCTGATCTATCAGTAGACATTTTAAGGATTTTGTCCTTCAATTTTATTAAAGTCAAATAATTAGAAAGGATTCTATCCCCAATTCTCTTACAAATCTGGCTATAACAGAACATGTACACTAGTACAGATAAGACCTCAAAATACAGGGAATCTAAGACAGATAACCCCCCACCCCCAGGATCATTAAGAGGAGCAGCAATACTAAGAGGGAAAGGGAAGGCAGGGGGCGTAAATGGGAACCAATCACAATAATCGACATATTATCCCCTTCCCAGGGGATTGGCAGCAAAGTGGGTGAAAGGAGATAGCAGTTAGTGTAAAACATGAAAAAAAAGAATTTATAAATTATCAAGGGAATTGGGGGGAGGAAGGGTGGAGAAGGGAGGGGGAGAATGAGGAGCTGATACCACGGACTCAAGTAAAAAGAAAATGTTTTCAGAAAGATGATGACAACATATGTATAGATGTGTTTGACACAATGGATATATGCATGGATTGTGATAAAAGCTGTAAGAGCCCCCAATAAAATAAAAACTAAAGGGAAGAAAAAGAAAGGAGATATATGTCGAGACAGTAAAAACATTCACTTTGTGAATAGATATTCTACACACTTAGAATTCTGATTATGCAGTTGGACACTGCCTGTTTCGCCTTGTGTTACTTATCTATTGCCATCTTATTGCTATCAATTATTAATGGGAAGAGTCTCGCTCATGTGTCATATAAGACTCTGGAAATCATCAATATCAGCTAATATCACACACCTCACCAAGAACCAGCAGCTCCAGCCAGCACATCAGGGTCAAGTTAATTAAATGTTAGACCAGTATAGTCAAATGATAATATAAAAATCCAAATGACCCTTGGCAGACAAAAAGTTCCCTGCTCCTGATATAAAACAACCCACATTTCTTACCTCGGTTTCTGTGAGTCAGCCGCCTGGGCAGAGTCTTACAAATCCAGGTGTTGGCCAGGCTGGGTTCATTCATATCTAAAGAGTTCGTTTGACAAGGATTCACTTTTCTTTTTGCCTTGTTTTCCACAGCACTGAGTTCCTTGTGGTTAGGGGGCTGGGAATGTTCTAATATTTAGCTGGCTGTCAGAACCTCTCTAAGCACTTAAACGCCTCTGAAAGTTCTTTCCCACCATAGACAATTGCCTCATAAAAGTTAGTGAAGGCGTGAGCATGTATTGAGGGACTTTACTAACACAGTGGATGTGATAGATCTATTGTGGCCAACAGAAACGTGGGATTAATCAGGTCACAATTTGATTGGAGGGCAAAGAGAAATTTCTCTGAAAAGCCCGTGCAATCTCTCTTGCTCTCTAGTGATCTGACCAGCATGCTGCTGCTTTAGCTAGTTCTCAACCTCTGTGCTACCCCACTTGTGGGACAAACCAATAGGTGGATCATAAATCATGTTGCTAGAACTTGAGGCTCCTTCAAGACCTGCTGTCCTGTGCTGTGGATGTATACATCTCTTGAGCTTGAGGCTGGTGGATCCTGTTGCCTTGCAGTGCTTGAATTCAACATCCCATCCAGGCCTGCTTAGCCGAGCTCCCGAGCTAGTGACTGCTGCTGACCCATTCTGCTGTTTGCTGCCTGTGGGCAGACTGCCTGTATTGCCCGAGGGAGGACTCAGCTGTCTGCTTCCTTGACTTTGGATACAGAAGCCCCCATGAGTCAAAGGAATTCTAGTATATTGACTGTTCGACAAAAATGAGTTGAATACTGAGGCCTCTATACTGCTGTGTGGACTCGTTAACCTATTCATAGAGATATGGATATAGATTATATGGATACAGAGATCATCCTAAGTGTCCTGGTTTTGTTTCTCTAGAGAAACCTGCCTAACACAGTGGAATTGCATATAACACAACATCCTCACTGTCCTGATAGCACATTACTTGCCATGGTCCATTGGTCAGAAGCAAGTTGCAGGTCTGCACACCCTCGAAGGGAGGTGATGGTACAAGGGTGTAGGCAATAGAAAGCAATGGTAATCGGGTGCCACCATGAAGTCCTGGATAGTTATCCAACAGAAATGAATGCTGAAATGAGTCTAAGAGTTTCACAAAATGGTCCACAGAAGCTTTATAAAGTAGTTGTCATCTGTCTTCCCTAAAAATTATCAGCTTTATTCATGCTGCTTCTCACACACACAAAAAAAAAAAACTGTTTGAAATTCAAACCCCACTCTTGCCTTCCATTCAATACTCCTTTCTCAGACCTTGTGGAGAATTTATTCTGAAACTGATCAATTGTTCCCACTCCCAGTTCAGTGAATAATTATATATATATATGTACATATATATATAAATCAAACTCACTGTTGTCACACCCATTCCAGTCATATCAATCCCCATAGGGTTTCCAAGCTGTAACTGGTATGAAAGCAGACTGCTGCATCTTACTGCCCTGGAGCAAACTGTAGGGTATAACAGTTGGCTTTCAGTTAGTAGCTAAGCGTTTGACCACTTAGGGCTCCCTAGCTCACTGGATACTCTCCCCTTAATCCATTGTAGCATGCCTGCACCCTCCTTGTGTCCATTGTGGATGATGTATCTTCTTATTAAAATTTTCTCCCTTGTTTAAAACAAGGAAACTCCATGTCGTACTATTTTATCTCCATCACTCCTGTTCATGTGAAAGCAAAAATAATCCTCCCTTTGACTAAACCTTTTTTGCTACCTTTTTTTTTCTCAGGCAGGGACAGCGGAGTTTTCATTGAAAACTCTGGAGGTGAATGATGCTCCCAGACTGCTCAAGGCAAATGGAAGTTCTTAGTGGTTTGTGGTCTGCACTCAGACCACATAAAGCCCCTTGGTTCTTTCTGTCTCAGCACCAGTTCATCCTTCTCCAGGGAGCAGTGAACGGGTAATGTGCTTTCCCCTAAAGCAATAGAGATGCCTCCAAAGACTCCCATGAAACCCACGGGGGCAGGATTACCTTGCCGTCTAGGGCGCTATGATGGGGGTTGACTCATGGCAATGAATTCAGTTGAAATAGAGAATGAGGCATTCCTAGAAGAGTTTTCAGACAAGAGCTAGGCCAGTAGACCGAGTATCAGGCACAAGATGACCAAAGAGTCATGGCTAACGAAGACTTCTTCCTCACAAAAGAGCCACATCATGTAGAAAACAATGGGACATGCTGGGGCACCACAAACTGAGTTCCACCACCTCAGATCACTGGCTGACTCTTAGGAATGATTAGCTTCAGAGAGATAACCGTCTTCCCACAGTGTCTGGACTTATATGTGTTCAGGGCAAAAGAAGTGTAAGGGTGGAAGAAAGGGCTGGCAAGTCAGGTAGAGAAGGCTAATGAGCTAGACGTGAGCAAATCCGTGTCCTCCAAGAGGTCAGCCGCACTCTGAATTGTGGTTACCTGAATTGCACCTGAGTCTTAGATGTACCCACATGGAGGGAGCGGGTGTTTCCGGCCAGGTTGACCTGAGAAAGAAGTCCAAGGACACTCACATATGTGTAAGAAAGAGCTTATACAAGAAGTAATTGGGTTTTCTTTGTTTTGTTTTGTTTTGTTTTGTTTTGGGCATCACTGCCCTCTTGTGGGAATAGGAGGCCCAGCCTCGCTCCTGGAGAGATGCTCCTGGATTTGAACCGCCAACCCAGTGGGCCGAAGTCCCGCACTGAACCACTATGCCACCGAGGCTCAGCCAAGAAGTAATTGTATATTAAGAAAACATTCCAGTCCAGGCCAGTCCAGATCACGTCCATAAGTTCATAAATCCCTCTTTAGACTCACACAGCTACGTGCACTCTGATTACAGTTATAAGGAGCAAATTCCCAAAAGGAGAAAGAAACTACCTGGAGCTTAATACCTATTGATTGTGCTAAGCTAAGTCAGTGGCGGAGGGCGTGATTATGGAAGCAGAACATAGTTTAAGAGAGTGATGGGGAATGGGCCCCTCAAGTCTTAGGGCACACAAATTGTGACAGAGGAGGACTTGATTTCTCTGAGTGAAGTTGACGATGGTGACATGAGTCTGGTAAAACCTGTTGGAGTGGAGCATTTGAGATCTTCATTTGCAGACAGGGAACAACTCAAGGCAAGGAGAAACAACTGAAAAAGTCTGCTAATGATCAGAATTTGGAGGGTGTGGAGGATGAATGCTGGAAAATTGGAAGTCATAAAAAATGAAATGCAATGGCTAAAGATCAGTTTTCTAGGCATTAGTGAGCTGAAATGGATTACTATTGACCATTTTGAATCAGGAAATCACAGTTTACGATGCTTAGAAATCCAATCAATACAACTAATATTTATTAGTAAGTATTGGTGATTGGAATACAAAACTTGAAACAAAAAGAACAGTAGTGGGAAAATATAGACAATAAATGATGATATATGTGTTATAAATGAAGCTGGAGATTGCATGATAGAATTTTGCAAAATTAAGAACTTCTTCATAGCAAATACCTTTTTTCAACAAAACAGCACAGGAATCAAACTGAGCATATCTGTGAGAAGACACGATGGAGAAGCTCAACAGCAGAAGCTAAAACAGACCAAGGGCTGACTGGAACACATAATCAACTGGTTCAGGATGCATCTGCAGAAAACGGAAACAAGCCCACAAGAGCCAAATGCGACCTTGAGTCTATGCCTCCTTAATGTTGAGCCCATCTCAGGAACACATTGGAAGCATTGAACACTAATGACAGGAGACTTAATGAACTGTGGGAAAACATCTGTCTCCCCACCCCACCCCCCCACCCCCGGAGGAAGGAGACTGAGAAATGATGCCCAGACTACCTGTCTCCGCACCTGCAAGATCTGATGAACTACATCCTGGGCCCAAACTTTGCTGTTGCAGCATGGGCCCACACACACACACACACACACACACACACACACTCACTCACACACACTTCCCCCACTTTCCTTTAAAAACTCGGCCGAATAAAACCTACAGTTCCCCTGGGCTACTTGCTAGTCATTGGGGCTTCGCCCAGGAGCTCCCATCTAATAAAGCTATTTCTGTGTCTGCTCTCCCTTGGTCCTGTCAGTTATCTCCCCATGCCGCACTTGTCCTATGCCTCAGCCCATCTTTGCCCCAAGACCTGTTACTCACATGCTGATTATGGTACCCAACAAAATAGGTACAAAATTATGTATGCAACCATGAGTTTAGTTTAAAGCAACTCAATGTTGGTTCAGAACACCCCAAAATATTTGGGAAGTGAAGGTACCAAAAGGAAATGTGTGGTGCCTTTGTGAATAGGCCCAAAGACAAAGGCATGCATGCCCAGGAGCCAAGACAAGATGGGGACATCACCAATTGCGTGGTGAGTACATGCCTTCTTTCCAGGTCTGCGGTTTTATAGGGAGTAACCCCTAGGCCACATACTCAGTATATGCTTACATTATGCATGAGTACATTTATAGCCCTTTGGAAGGACAGAACTAGGTGATAACTAACTAATGAAAAGATAATTGAATAAATAGCTAAATGGAGAAATACGTAAATAATATACATCCATAGTCATTTTCACTTGCAGATTTGATCCTCGGCAATTCATAAATGACCCTTCCTTGAGAAGTGTCTGGAATTTCATAGTTTCTAAGTCCCTTCTTAGTCCATGGACTTTTTAGGTTACAAAAGTTGTGAGGCCTCATTTGACAGTGTCCTTCCACCTTCCAGAGGCCCAACTAAAATTCACACATTTATGTATCACAAAATGCATTATGCGTATTGGGCGACACAAATGCAATGACGTCGTCACCAGTTCTAAGTGTTCCTTGCTGTCGTTGTTGCTACTGTGTGGGTTTCAACTCAGAGTGCTCTGTTCTATAGCAGAATGGAAGACTGCCGGGCCGGGGCCACCCCCAACCTCAACGTGTCTGCTGTTGCTGCTGAGCTATCAGTTCGTCTCACACAGGGCTTCTTGCACTTCCTCGGGTACTCTATCGGACAGAACAGCTCTAACATTGTTCTTTCCAGAAAAGAAGGAAAGCAAGGAAGATAAAATCTCGATACGCTCACTTCAAAGGAGCAGTCTGCCATCATTTTCCTAGTATTTTTTAAAATTTTCCTAGTGTTTAAAATGTAGATTTCAGGGATCTACATATCACCACCTCCCTGGGGCCCAGACAACAGGGAAGTGGATGAAGGGACACATTGGGCAGTGTACAATATAACAAAATAATGATAAGCTGTAAATTATTGGGGGTTCATGAGGGAGGGGCAGTGGGAAGGGAAGGGAAATATGAGGAGCTGATATCAAGGGCCTAAGTAGAAGGAGGATGCGTCAAGTAGGATGATGACAACAAATGTACAGATGTGGTCCGCATGCAATGGATGTATGTATTGATCATGATAAGAGTTGTATAAGCCCCCCAAAATGATTTAATGTAAATTTCATTTATGTAAATTTTGTTGACATGGAACTCTAAAAACACACCCACTGCATAAAATCAAATAAATCTACATTAAATTTTTTCACTTAAGAGTGAATAAAATAAATTACTTGACTAATGTAAAAGGAGTTTGGGTGCCTACCAACAATTTTTTTTTTATTGTGGACTTATACAATGAAACATTATGCAGCCACAAAGAATAAGTTCTCAAAACATAAATGGATTTGAAGGACATGATATTTGATGGACATCAAACATACCTACGACATACGGCATGACCTCAATTTTATAACAAGACAAGAAAAAGTATATTAAGGAATGAATATTCATTAGGGGTTCCAAAGATGCTGGTGGGGCAGGAGTTGGAATCACACTCAAAAGAGTAGGCACCTATTATTTTTTTCTTTCTGCTTTATTGGTTTTCTTGAATTTGGAACTTTTTGGAGTTGGTGGTATGTGGTGGGAAAAGGAACACTGAATGGAGTAGAGGGAACAGAGTTTGACCGAGATCGATGATGTCAGTAAGAAGCACACAAGAGAAGAGGATGCTGTTGATATAGGACATGACACATGCCATCCTGCAACAACCAGAATTTATGTATGTATATATGCTTACATGAGTACAAGTGCGCATATGCTTATGCATACAGATGAAGTTATGTGTGTATATAAGTACATACATAAGTCTATTCTCATACATAAGAAACGCTGTCATGAATACTTTATGGACATAGCCAAGCACCTCATAAACTTGTTATTCTGGGTGTAAAAATTCAGGACCATAGTTTCTTGGAACAACTCAGTCAAATGACATGATACAGTTCAGAAAGCTGATCCTAACTTGGTGAGTACTGTCTGGGTTTTAAAAGCTGGAGAGTGGTCACCAAGTTACAGCAATTAAGCTGTTCTCATCCAGAGCCAAAGAGAAAGGAGGAATCCAAAGTCAGAGAGAAGGCACTGTAAGGATAACAGTCTACACTCTACACACACCATGGCCTTAACCACGCAGAAAGACTGCCCATCTACCACTAGTGGCTACTATAATAAACAATATGGACGCCTAGAGAATGGGATAAATACAAGGAACAGAACTTAAAATTTTAAAAGAATTCTCACTGGGCTGGTTAAGAGAAAAAGAATGCCTGCGACTATCCTGAGACATTGAAAGTTTGAACTGAAATTACTACCTGAGCTCATCTTTAACTATATAACAAATTAGCTAATAAAAAAGAAGAATAGTGTCCGTGAGCACCATGCATCTTTAAAAACTAATCATAAGGATCATTGTGTGAGGGGGTGAGGGGAGAGGGCAGTAAACTATCCCCTCCATGACTGCAAGAAGAGGGACGGCGACTTATAGGAGGCATGCCTTTCAGTCATGAATGCAGAGGACTGAAGTGGCTGTGAGGGAAGTGGGTCCCAGGAAATGGAATCCTCAAAGAAAAGGGGATTGGACTTATGGATCATAACAGGGCCTGCTCACTAGCAAACACAGAGATAACCACCTACTCTGGGTCAGGATGACCACTAGACTTGGAACTATTTGTATGGTATTTCTCCTCCTCCACTTCCTCCACCTCCTTCTTTTTTTCTGTTGGTGTCTACCCATAAGGATAGGCAGGATAAGCAACCCCAAAGAGACAATGATGGGGTCTGAAGAGGTACCTCGCTCTAACCCCAAAGTCTCTTTTTAGTATTCCCTGGGGACTTCATTGCTCTGTTCCCCTTGCTGTTCTGTTGCACACCATTAGTGCTTCACCTCAGTGTGGTGAGGTCAGATCAGGCACAATTCCTGCAGTCTGTCTCCAGTGTTGTCACCCATAGCGCTGCGGGTCAGTGAGGCTGGCTGTATGGTTCTCTCTGTGCTTTGACTACTTGCTCTGAGTAGAAATATTGTTCCCAGGGCTTGGTGGGCCAGGATGTGTTCCACTCTCTCTTCTTCTCTGTTCATTTGCTGCTGTGTGCTCTAATCAGACATTTCCTCCTTTCTGAGCTGTAGCTTTAGTGCTGTGCTCTGGAGTTAATTCTTCTGCAGGGGAGGCGGTGGGGATGGCTGTCCACATACCTGGGTTTGGGGCAAGCCCCTCAAAAACCTCCAATTTTTATAAGTGTACTATGCTACTATAAAGCAGAAGATGGAACAGGATAAAAATAATTTCCTAAATTGAGTTACCAATGGACTCAACAATTCCTCTAATGCGCATATACCCAGAAGAGGCAAGAAACAAACCATGGCTGAACATCTGTGCTCCAATGTTCATCACGGCACAGTTCATCATTGCAAGGAGTTGGAAACAATCCAAATTTCCATCAACTGACAAATGGACTAAAAATCTGTGGTGCACACATACAATGGAGTACTATGCATCCCTAAAAAGCAGTGATGAACACATGAAGCACATTGCCCCATGGAAGAACTGGAGGAAATCATGCTAAGTGAAGCAAGCCAAGCACAGAAGGCCGGGTACAACATGAATCTACTGAGGTCAGCAAAAAAAAAAGCAAAAGGGGACATATGGGAAAAGCTATTGTATGCATACATTCTCGGGGTGAGGGCCAAGTACCATGGCAGGTGCCAAGCCCAACCCAGGGATATGTAAGGCAGCCAACTAATAAGGAGGAGAAGGAAAAAAAGAGACGGGGTAGCTGGGGGCAGGGTATTAACCCACCCAAGGGGAGGGCATTGTTTAAATCTCCATAGGAGAGGGAGAGAGGGACCAAACTTCAACCCAGCACACCAAGACATGAATGCAACATGCAGACATGAAGCAGGACACAAACAGAGAGGTCTGCGGACTAGCCCCCCATGCCAACCATGTGGGCAACCCTACCTCCCACCCCAGACGATAGCACTGAAGCTGCAGCTCTGGAAGAGGGGTGCATCTGATCAAGATGGAAGGAGACAGTGGAAAACACCCCGGCCCACCAAGTCCTGAGGACAATAATCTGGCTCAGAGCAGCCAATGCACAGAGAGGACCGGCCCCATCATGAGATAGGATGGCATCCCTTACTAACACACAGAGCTAAAGGGGTCAGCACTAGGGACACAATGTGGGAAATGTACCCGATCCGACCCCACAGCACTGGGGTGAAACACTAAGGGCAGACAGCAGAGCAGCAAGAGGAGCAAAGCAAATAAGTCCCTGAGGAATGTCAAGGGTGGAATTACAGCCCAGAGCATGGCACCCCAGTAGGTGCAACTGGAAAACACTCAAAAAGGTCAATGGACAGACCTGGAATTATTTGAGAGCTTTTCAAATTTTTGCTGTTGGTTTCTCGTTTGCTTGTTGGTTTTATTGTATTGGCTGTTGTTGATTTATTTTTTGTCTTTTTTTGTTATGTTTTGCTTTGCTTTGTGTTTGCACATATTATTGTCTATGCATGTCTATCTGGACAAGATAAGTGGGATGAACAATTTGGAGGCGAGAATAATGATGGTTCCAGGGGGACACAGAAGAGGGGGAGATGAGGGAAAAGGAGGGGGTGCCAACAAACCCAGGGACAAGGAAAGAACAAGTGATCTAAAATTGATGGCTAGGCGGGAATAGGCTGTTTCAGGGTGGCAGGCAGTCCTCAATCAAGGGCAATGTAGCCAAGAGGAATTACCAAAACATGAATAAAGGCTGAACATAATAGTGGAACAGAAGGAAAGGAAAAGGAAATAGTGGAAAGAACTGGGAGGCATAGGACATTTATAGAGGTCTAAATACAGGCATGTACACATGTAAAAATAGTTATATACAATGATAGGGGAATAGTCTATGTACATATTTTTTATAAAGTATTATGGTAGCAGTTGGACATTGGGCCTCTACTCAAGTACTTCCTCATGCAAGAACAATTTGTTTTACTAACACAGCATCCTGTGGTATTCATCTTTCCTGACACAATCACTGAAGACAAAATGGGTGCATAAGCAAATGTGGTGAAGAAAGTTGATGGTACCCGGCTATCAAAAGTTATAGCATCTAGTGTCTTAAAGGTTTGAAGATAAACAAACGGCCATCTAGCCCAGAAGCAACAAAGCGCACATGGAAGAAGCACACCAGCCTGTGTGATCCTTAGGTGTCAATGTGATCAGGTACCAGGCATCAAAGACCCAAAACAAAAGAAACGACAGACTAAGGACATAACAATGGGAATGAGAGAGAGGGCAGAGTGGAAATCCAAAGCCCGTCAGCAATCAATTGGACACCCCCCATGTCAGAATGGCCACAAGGAAGAGAAGAGCCTGTCAGCGTGCAGTGTAGCACAGAGGAAACATACAACCTTCCTCCAGTGGTCAAACTAGTGTGTTAAACTAGCGGCTCATGGGCTGCATCTGGGCCCCGATGTAATTTTTTGTGGCCTACTAAGCTCTGAAATAAAATGAAATTAGAAAAAATGTTATGAAGAAAATAGTGCTTAGGGGAGATGGAGGCAATACCATACACACAATTCCCTCGTTAAGCTTTGCACTACTGAAGACAAGTATACCCGTAGCCCAGTGCCTTTCCTGGGGGGCTGTGGATGTGCATAAAGGTGCTGACTCAGCTCCAGAGATGTCTGGAAGTGATATGCCTGCCACTCTCAGGATCACGTCATGTAAACAGATTCCAATAGCGGAAAGGTTAAAAAGAGCATTCTGGGTTGTGCTGTTATGAATCACACCTAGCGGCAGCACTCGCTAACATTTTTAGAGGAAAGCCATTATGATTGTGCATCACACTTGTCAGTTGTCCAACATTTTGTGCTTTTTTACTTTGTTATATTTTCTGGTCACAACATAAGAGGCAAGTAAAAACTAGTAGGAGGAAAGCACTGACAAGTTTCAAGTAAAAAATAATAATTTTCATTTTATTAATACATTAAATAAAATAATTGTTTAAATAAAAGCAATTACATAGTGTTTTAATTATCCTATCTATATTCCTGAATCCTCACTTCAAAATATAAATTTAACAAAATTTGTCAGTGTGATGTGGAAGCACATGAATCTTGTCTGTTGCATCAGAAGACTCGCATTTTAATTGAGTTTGACACCCTGCTCTAGTTCTTTAATGAGTCCTCAACACCCCCCCCCCACTATCATGACCCCAATTTTCTCTTACAACTATGGCTAGACCAAGACATGGATGCTGGTACATCTGTGTTCAAAACACCAGGAATCCAGAGCAGATAAACCTGTCAGGACCAATAAAGGGGAACCGTTTACCATGATCAAGGGGCGTATGGCCCCTTCCCAGGGGAATGGACAGCAGAAAAGTGGATTAAAAAGTGGAATAAGACACTAAAGTAGTAATAATCTATAAATTTTCAAAGGAACATGGGGGAAAGAGGAGGGGGGAAGGATGGGGGAAATGAAGAGCTGATGTCAGGGGCTCAAGTAAAGAAAACAAGAAGATGACAACATATGTACAGATGTGCTTGATACAATGGATATGTATATGGATTGTGATAAGAGCTGTAAGCATCTCCAAATAAAATAGAATAATAATTACCTAAGAGATTCATATCTAGTCAAGAACTACATATTGATGCATAGCAGATTGACAAGAAGAAAACTTGAATGTCATAAAAAACATTTATCCAAACCAGGAAATTGTTCCAAGAAGTTAAACTGAACATCTCTCATCTCAGGAATCCAAAACCGCCTCCATCCTTCTGCACTGCAAATCGTTTGAGTCAAGCAATTTATTTCCTACAGTCTCAGATGCTGTGATAAATTAAGGTATCCTAAGCTATCTGAGAGCAAACTGTGCATCCATGTTCTGGGAAAAGTTCAAGGGCTTATCACCACCATTAACCAAAAGAATTCACCAGGTCCCTACTTGTTCAAGTGTCTTTCTAGGCTTCCAGTGAGATACTGAAGGAAAATCAGTCTTTATTCTACTCACCAACACACATTCACCCCTGGATGGAAACAAAGGAAATCAAGGAGGGGAAGTCTAGCTCATTCTTCAGTTGCAGATGAAGGGGACCTTTAGTCCAGCTGATGTCTGAGTGCCCACTCCTCCCAGACACTCTAGAAATGGTGGCTCCAGAAGTTTATTGTCTCAGCAATTAGGAAGTGATTGATTTTGAACTGAAAATGCTCTGGTTTGTATGTGCTTGCTCTGCATGGGCCTGAAGAGACATTACTCAGAAATCTTAGTCAAATAGGAGTCATGAGCTGTGAGAAAGAAACAAGCCTTCAGAGAGCAGGGAGCTACTGCGTTGCAACATTGCTCCTGTCAGAGTTGGAGTTTAGAAGATCTAGAGAAACACCTTGTCTAAGAGAGAGGAGGAGGAAGTCTGGAAATGTCTGAAACTCTGCAGGCTGCCTTAGACACCTGCTGTTTCTGTATACACTGTTCTTTTGTTTTTGTTTCTGATATCTCCATTTACATTAAAGACAGAATAGCTCTTCACCATTTCTTCTCCATTCAAAAGACTAAGCCAGGTCAGATCAAAATCTCTTGGCTTTATTGTCAAACCCTTACATGAAGGTAACAGTCCAGGTCAAGTGGACCTGGAATCTACCTCAGTCTCTTCTGCAGTGACGAGGAGGAAGGAGTTCCCTGATGCAAGCCTGGTGTCCAGGGCCTACTTGTACATGTGATGCAAGGTGGATAAGTGGGTCACTGGGAACTAGGAAGGCATTCCACAAGTTGTCTCCTCCAATTTTTCTCCTAAAGACACATCCGATTTTGATTTTTGTTTTTGCTCAATTTCCCTTCATGGCCCTATACAAAGGGTCTGTAACCCATCATCAATGACTTTTGGGAACTGAGGAGTACATTGCTTCCTTAAAAGACAATAGTTCTGCACTTTAACTTATCAACTCTCAGAAAAACACTGACAAAATTGCTATACCCTATTTATCTTCAGAAATGAAATCTACTCTTGGAGACAGACAGGAGAAATATTGAGATGGATCATTCCCCACCACCCCCACCCCCACTCTCTCTTTCTTTTCAAATTTTTCAGTCTTGCATTTCATATGTTCCACTTTAGAATAAACTTGCGCAGCAAATTATAAATCTCTTACAAGTGGGTCACTTTTGATTTGCTGGCCTGACCTTTACTATTTTGGAAGATCAAACAGAAGTTGCTCACCATGAATTCAATTATACTATGGGCTGTTCTAGTTAGGACTGGTTCTTATGTCAGCAACCTATACTCACCCTTCCCTTTGAAAGTATGTCTAGAAGGGAAATGGAATCTTTCTGCACAAATCCACCCACCTCAATTCACACAAATTCTTTGTAACATTTAAACCCAGTGGATCCTAAAACATGCAATTTCCCAGTCACCCCACGTCCTCTCAGAGCCCGCCCCACATGTTTTCAGTGGGAATAGCAACATCTCCACTGGGTTACGCTGGGTTTTGCTTGATACTCTGCTAGGGACCCGATCAGCAGCTGCAGGCTAATGAGAGCAGAAAATGGGGTGGTCGGACATATCCCAAAGCACTCACTTGGGACTCACTTACCCTCCCTTCTATGTGGGATCTAAGATTCAACCCACTGCATGCTAAAAATAGCCATTTTTCCCCTTCAGAATAAACCAGAGCCATGTAGTGCTAATAAATCCACTCAAAAGACAGCTGTTTCATTTTAATGCTACAGACAAGACCTCCTCCCAAATCCCCAACCAAAATAGCAGTTTCAAAGAACAAGAAAGTGATCAAAAACAGCTTTTCACGCAACCTTCTGCAAAGACAATCACCCCTCCTAATGTAAGTAGTCACCCAGCAGCACCTACTTCCTACACTCAGAATGTTCTTCCTGGCCTTGGCCCACCGCCACCCTTCCACAGTCCTCTTCCCCCCAACAGGGAAATGGAAATGGAGAGCAGAAGGTATTCCAGCTGGTAATTCCTCTTCTTTGTGAAAAAGTGAGAGGAGAAAGGAAGTAATTAAGGAAAACGGCCTGGATTGTTCTGGTTTCTAAAGTGTTCTGCAGGGCATCATTAATGCTGACTGCATGCATTACAGGCTTAGCTGTAGAAGCAACAAGCTTTCTAAAGCACCCAATGACTGCTCACGTACAGCGAGCCAGTCACAGGAGCCGGAGAAGGGACCCAAAAAGACAGGCAGAGACAGGTGAGGCGTGTGGAAGGCAGGTCTAGCACTCTAGCACTCGTGTGCGGAAGAGACACACGGGGAGCATACATTGAGGGTTTGCACTAACGCAGGGGTTCTCAACAGATTTTACCCCCAAGGGCATTGCATGGCACCTAGGTCATTTTCTTGGCCTGGTGGCACACATGGTTAAATTCTGGCCTGGATACAGAAAGGCTGGTCATTTGAATCTACCCAGAAACTCTTCAGAAAAAGGCCTGGCACCCTATTTGCAAAAAAAAAAAAAAAAAAAAAAAAAAAAATTCCACCATCACTGAAACCTTATGGAGCACGCAGTCCCCTCAATACATTTGGGCACCATGAATTAGACGTAACTCCATGGCAACTGGCTCATTAGTTATAGGCATTTTGGTGTTTACGACTTGGTGGTTGGGGGTAGTATGATCACGTTGTGTTAATCCACATAGACTAGAGTGGCAAATTCATAGACACTCACATGGAAAGAGATTTACATAAAGAGTGATTATACATTAAAATAACATCCCAGCCCAGTCCAGATCAACTCTGTACATCCAACTTTAGCCCATCTGTCCAATACTAGTCCATAAACCCCTCTTTGGACTCACGCAGCCATGCAATAATATCAAATGCAGGAAGATCACAGGCCAGTAAGTTGGAAGTCTCGTGCAGGTCTCCCCTGTGGCTCCTGAAACTCTCGGAGCTCTGACTGCGTCAGCATAGCGCCAGCAAAGATCAGTAAAGTCTCGTGGACAGTGAGCATGTGTCCCGCCTCCAGGGAGCTGTTTAGCTAACAGAAAGTGCCTGCCCCAACCTCACCAAGTCCATCCCACAAGACAGGGCAGAACTGCCAGATATAGACTGGAACAGGAGTAAAAAGCTTCACTGTTTTCCCGAGGAACAGTTATGGGTTTTGAATTGCTGGCTGTGTGGTTACCAGCCCAATGCATAGATTGTACACATTAAAGATTAATCACACAAATCACCAAGGAAGGTGCATTCAAAAGCTCCTTCTCCCAGAAGTCAATATCCCAGGCATCATGGAGTCATTCACTCAACAAACACTGAGCAACTACTGCGAACCCAGCTCTTTCTGCCCTGTGGAAGGCACACAGTAACCAAGAACACCCTCAACGGACTTGGTTTTAAGCGTGAGGCACTTCAGAAGACATTCGCTACTGAGATGAGGGATTCAACCCACCCTCCTTCCCTCCTCAAGGAGCCTGCTCACTGACAGGGAAGGGCTTCTGACTGAGAAGTCTGCACCTCAAATTCACCAGTATCCCCATAGGCTTTCTGCTCCCACAAAGACTACAGGCCACAAGGAGTCAGAACTGACATGATGGCGGGGAGGTTTTATGGTTTTTTGTTTTCTTACTTTTTTTATAGTTTAATTGTCCCATAAAAGCACCCCTCTCAAACTCAGTCGCCTTAAGATTTTTTTTTTAATTTCTTACAAAAAGTGTCTTGCCCATATAGTGATGCTTGTGATCTTCCCTGATTGGGTGGGCAAAGGCAGTGTCCACAGTGTATCCCACTACTGGCCAGCAAGGTGGTTTCGGCTGCTGCAAAGGCAGCACTACTCCAGACACTTACTTGCCGGCGCCTGCAGTTGGGAAACAGATAAACCACCTTTACAATGCTATACCTCACGTTTAGAGAGCTCCGTTTGAAGCATACAATAACTTGTTCTGAGATAACAAAAAAAAATCCCTCATGATCATTATCTCTCAGTTTATCAACTGTGATCAGTAATCAACAAATAAAATAATTAGCTAGTGCTCGCTTCGGCAGCACATATACTAAAATTGGAACGATACAGAGATTAGCATGGCCCCTGCGCAAGGATGACACGCAAATTCGTGAAGCGTTTCATATTTTTTAAGAGGTGCCCAAGCTGAAGGTGTGTGCCCTGCGCGTGAGCGGCCGGGCCCGGAGCCGCATCCTCCAGGACGGGGGCAAGATCCTCACCTTTGACCAGCTGGCCCTGGACTCCCCCAAGGGCTGCGGCACCGTCCTGCTGTCCGGCCCGCGCAATGGCCGCGAGGTATACAGGCATTTCAGCAAGGCGCCGGGGCCCCCCAAAGTCACACCAAACCGTATGTCCGCTCCAAGGGCCAGAAGTTCGAGCGTGCCAGAGGCCGACGTGCCAGCCATGACTACAAAAACTAACTCCAGATCTCATACTGTTAATAAAAACATTTTGGGTGTTCACTGAAAAAAATAAAATAAAATAAAATAATTAGCTAATAGCTAATTATTTCCCCAAAAGGCAAAACCAAATCCCTGCCATCAGATTGATGCCAACTCCTAACAGCCCTAGGAGAGGGGTAGAAGTGCCTGCCCTGTGAGGCTCTGAGACTGTGCTCTTCACAGGGGTAGAACGCCCTTTCCCTGGAGAATTGAATGGTGCTTCCAAACTGCTGGCCTTAGTGAGGACTACAGCCCAACATGTCACCACTAAGCTTTTCCTCAGAACTGACCATTTGCTTTATTTCTATTCTACGTGGGTAAAACAAGGTTCTCTGAAACGTTTTCAGCTATATGAATAAAGCATCCGCTCACCATCATTGAGTAGAGTGTGGCTCAGTGACCCTACAGGAGGGAGGAGATTTGACCCTGTGACTTTGCAAGGCTGTCACTCTTTAAAGGAGTAGGAAGCCTCATTTTGCTCCTGAGGAGCAGTGTGTGGGTTAACAGCCTAACACAGAACTTACTAGGCCATCAAGGCCGTTAGTCTAAATTTAAACTTAAATTTAACTTTAAGTTTAAACTTTAAATCCAGCTCATTCAATCAAAATGCCACCTGTGCTCTAACATGTTCTGGTAACAAGAAGATACATTAGGATAAGAAGGATCCTCCCAGGAGTAGACAATGAATTGCGTCATACCACAGTGAGCACAGTATGTCTGTCTTCCAGTATTTGCACCTTAGAGAAGCACAGAAAGGAGGCTTAAGAAAGCCACCAGTGGGTGGAGGGGCTCATTTCCATAATGCCTTTCTCCTGCCTTATATACAAAGCATGTTTCTACCAACACAGTCATCACTGCCTCCAGTTTCCAGCTGGACTCCAAAGTAACAAGTAGGTCCCACAAAGCATACAAATGGACCACATAGTGTCATTGATGTCAGTGGGTTTGAATCTTGTTATTCTATATCAGGTGTTTTCACGCAGAAGAGAGGATTTGATCCTTTGTCTTCCTTCGTATAATACCAAGCCAGTATATAAGTTACAGTTTTAGCAGGAGAGGCAAAGGCACAGACAGATAACCTTTTAAAAGTTTATACCAATGAAATGTAATCACCACTGTCCTTAGAAAAATCTACATTTCTCCCTGCACATAAATTAAAATTAATTTGCCAACTGCTAGCATTCCGTTTATCTTTACTTAGACTCAAGAGTATTAGGGATAATCAATAGACAAATAACTGTGGCTAGAATTAGCCTTTTTAATTCTGAATTTTCCCCTAATGACCCATTATTTATGTTTCAATTCAAGCAATGAAAGATAAAAGCACATCTCAAAATCATCAAGTCATCCATGTTTATAGCAAATGAAATAGCAAATACCAATATTTTCCTCCCTGAGGAGGCAAATGACCACTTATTTCATGCTAAGACAAATTAGGGCATCGGGACCTCCTTATTGTGACTACATCTATCATCAGAAGATTATTGTAGCCAGGTATGTCTATGTAATTAATTGCAGCGTGGCCAAAGTAAAGTGTTGGAGGCTCCACGGAGCACCAACGATGAATTCATCTTGCAGGAACAAAAGCCAGTCACTAGAATGGAACACATAACCTCTGCACAGAGAGCAAGTAAAGTCCTCGGCCAAAGGGTGCCAGTGAAACTTTAAATGCAGTCCCCAGATTTGGCCTTCTATAATCAGGGCATGGCAAACGAAGGGCAGCTACCTCTACCATCTCCAATTCAGCCATCAGCGTACCAGGCAGGCGGAGACCCTGGTGAAGATCGCAAGGATGTAAGACAGGTTAGGTCCTTTGAGTTTCTGAGGGCTTTCTCAAGGCCGGTCAGAACACCACCCCACTCCTCCCACTCCCATTTTTGGGACACCTCAGGAAGGTCAAGAGAGACGAGTGTGAGGAGGACAAAACGTGTGCGAGTATGGATCAGAGAGCCCCACAAGAGAACTCCATCTCCAAGCACCTTGCTAAAAGTTGCAAACTTTGTTCTGTCTCGGCTGGGCTGTAAAGAGGAGCAGCGGACACAGCAGTGAGATCGCTCCCGGGTCTGCTGCGCTAACCAAAGCGGAGAGATCCAGCAGGAAGGGAAAGAGGAGCGGACGCAGAGGGGTGGGCGGTGGGGTCGTGAGAGGGGGGCTTACTTTTACAGCTCGCTGCCCAAGGCTGGTAGCCATAGTAGCCAGTAATGCGAAGGATCCGCTCTTCGATGGAAGTCAGCCCCACGGGCCCGCTGCTGAGGTCCTCCACCGAGCGAGACCATTTCAGGTCCTCTTTAATGGCCTCGTCCACCACCAAGTACTTGAGCTGCCGGAGCTGGGGGCTGATGTCAGACAGTCTCCTGGGGCTAACGTCGGGCGACCTCCTCATGCCCCTGCGGCCGTGAGCGCCGGGCAGCGGGAAGAGAGGGGTGGGGAAGAAAGACAGAACGGAGGGGTCATTGAAAAGGGGAATACGCCGGCGAGAAAAGGTCGCCTGGCAGCTCGGCCAGGGGCCCGCAGGTGCAGCAATGGCCGGGACCAGTCTCCTCCCGCCGACCGCGGCCAGCCCGGCTCTGGGGCGGTCTTTGCGACGGGTTCCGCTCGGCGACCTGAGCGGTACGAATTGGGGGGGCACGGGGTGCCAAGAACGGCTTAAACTTCCGGGCCGCTTGGGCGGCTGGAGTTCCCCAGTTCTCGGCTGCGAGGTGCCAGGGCCCGACCCCAGGGCCCGACCCCAGGGCGCGCCCCCCCGCCCGCCCTCCGCCCGCCGCCCTGCGCGCACTCCCTGCGCCCGGCGCCCGGCCTGTTCCCACTCACAGGGAGATGCTCTTGCCCCGGGGCGCGCCTCCGGGAAACTCTCGGATCCCCATGGGCAGCTGCCGAACGGGACCCGGCGCCCGCAGACTGGAAGCCACCGGACTGGGCGGGAGCTCCGCGGCGCCGGCTGAGGTGGGCCCAGGGCCGGGCCCCGCCGAGAGACCCCGGCCGCCGAGTCCCCAGAGCCCGGGAGGCGTCTGGCGCGGTGGAGACGCGGCCCGTGCGGTCTCGCTCCCCCGCCAGCCCGCGGCGCGCGCGCTGCCGCGAGCAAAGGGGCTGGAAGCGCGCGGGCGCCGCGCGCCCCTCGCCGCGCGCTCGGCCGCCGGCCGCGACCCACGCCACGCGGCGCCCCCTGCGCGGCCGCCGCCGCGCGCGCGCGCGCTGCCAAGCCCGGGGCTGGCGAGCTCCGAGCTGTGCGTTCCTCAGGCGCTGGGCCCGGCGTGGGGGCCCCTTCGCGGAGCCCAGGCACCAGGCGAGGGCGCTACCGGCCCTTCCCTGGGTGCTCGCGCCTCTCGGGCACCCTCCTCCCGCCGGCCCGCCACTTAGCTCGCCGCCCAGCCACTTGTTAGCTCCCCGAACTCCTGCGGTGCGCTGGACAGGGCTGCTCCAGACGTCTGCGGAGGGTGCAGGGAAAGGAATGTGGCTTTGCCCGCCAGGGTCGTTTCCGTCGTGTGCACGTGGATGTTGGCCAGTGACTCAGGGAGACTGCAAAGGGGGCTCGTTTGGATTATAGAGTATTGATGAAGAAAGAGTATGGAAGTATTGGGTGGGGGGAGGGACTGTGATGAGAGAGCATCAGAGAACTTCTCTGGAAGGCGTTGAACGACCTTTCAAGACGTTGAGTCATATTAGAAACAGCAACACACGAAACTCCATTTTTAAGAAGAAATATAAAAGTGACACTTAGGCCTGACCCAAAATTGGCCCATAGCCAGAACCAATAGATGGTCAGAAAGCCACCCCCCAAAAGTGTGGGGAACCACCATAAGACTTTGCAGAATGCCCCAGGATTTTCAAATGATGTCAAAGGACTGACCAAAATGACTATTTAAACCCGCGTAGAGACCCTGACTTTTTAGAGAGCTGGAAACCCAAGGAGACACCTACACCTGCTCTCTCCATCTCTACCCCAGGTGACCGATGAAGGCGAAGCTTATGGGGACTATGAGGCTAGAATAATATGTGTGAAGAGTGCTGTTACCATGCCCTGATGAGTATTCTTATTCTTTCCCTTTGGTACTTAGTTAATGCTAAAATTATTAGATTGCTTGATGTGGGTTTGCAGTGAATAAACCGAACATTCAAAAATGCCTAACAGCATTAAGTAATTATTGATCACGCTGCTCATGACAGCCTGCCAACAGAAGATTGGTCTACTCTTGGGAGAAGTCCATCCGGATGCTCTTTAGAAGTGAGGATTGGTTAGACTTCATCCCGTGTGCTGGAAAATGCTGTTAGTAGAGATTGATCCCTGGAAAAGGGCATCCAGTTTGATAATGTACAGGTTCCTGGGGAAAGAGGCAGGCCCTCCCATAGACAGATTGACAGAGTGGCTGCAGCAATGGGCTCAGAGGATGGAGAAAAACCCGCCAGTGTTTCTTTCGCTTGAACAGAGTTGCTGTGAGTCGAAACCCACCAGGAATGACAACTGAGCTCCCACTGCAGGACCTCTTTCCACTTCTCATCAATTCCGGGCCTCTCTTCTGACCTCTCTCCTTGCCTCCATACTTCACTCTTCAGTCACTACTGTCCCTTCCATCATAAAGACATCTGCAAACCCACTTGGAAAGACAGAAACTTCACACAAAACAAGATTTCATCTGCTAGGCTGTTTCTAGAGAGACAGAAGCAGTGAAGACATTTACATCAAGAAAGTGGTCTAGACCTGTTCAACTCACGGCCATGAGTCAGATAGATCCTGCAGCTGCTTGGAGGTGAAGCAAATCAGCAGGCAGAAAGCTGGGAGATCTCAGGATGGTGGGTGCAGTCTGAGGGATCCACAGTAGACAGGAACATTGCAGGATGTCACAGTTGTCAGGTCATTTGGGCAGCTACCTTCAGAGACAGATGTACAATCCAGGCAAGCAGGAAGGCAAAGAGAAGCAAGACAGAGGCCTGTTCTTGTCAGAGTCGAACAAAAGGCCGTACACACCCTCAAGGATTTGGCATTGAGAGACTGGATTCCATCACAACTCTCACACAGGTTATGGCAGTCATGTGCTTATGTTAATTTTATGATTGACATGTAGGGGTGGAGTCTAGCCTGTTAATCTGGAGATAGACATTGAGGAGCCAATGAGGCCTCTAGGTAGGCATGACTTTCACCTGAGACTCCTGGGAAATCTCGCGATATTTCTCTGGTGAAGATGAGAAGCTAGCTCCCCCAGTTGTTGGGAGTTAGTTTCAGAGACGATTAATCATGGACAAGACAAGCTGGCAGCATTCAAGAAGCTGGAGGAGCCAGCGGAGAGACCACACAGTTTTGCCCTGATGGGGCCAGACCTCTGAAGCTGGGGCGGCCAGATAGAGACCTTTGCCAGCAATGAGTTGCTTCTGCTGTTGATGGACCCTGAGCCCTGGAGGCGAGGTGCCCTGCCAGCACCGGGATTCTGCGCCCACTGACCTGTGACTTCGTGAGTTGGAAGAAGACATTATAGACTGGTATCGGGCATATGGGTTAATATCGGACTTATGACTTTGGACTGGACTGGGCTTGGCTGCTTTCTCCACGTCCCATTCCTTTTGTATATAAACCCTTTCCTATATCAATATGCGTGTCCTTGAATTTGTTCCTGTAGTCTACCTGGACTAACACACAGGTACATCAGGTTGAACAGACTCTAAGCATCACATCCACATAAATAAATGTCATTCTATCATATGCTTAGACACAGCACTGCCTAGATGTAGTTAGTCAGTCCTGTTCCTCAGAGAGTTTATGCTCTCAATAGTGGCACAATGAAGAAATCTGTTCTGACTTCATAGATCTCAGTTTTAGTGTGCCTCTAATAGTTGTTGTGGTTGTTACCGTATTTTTCACACTAAAAGATGCACTTCTTTTTCCCCAAAAGTGGAGGGGAAAGGAAGGTGCATCTTATGGTCTGAAGGTATGGTCGCTCAGGACATTTGTTTATGATCCTGTGCTAGACAGGGTTCTCTAGAGAAACAAAACCAGGACACTAATAATTTTAGGTAGATAGATAAATAGATGATAGATTAGATAGATAGATGATATAAGAAATAAATAGTTGACTAATCTATAACGCAGTACAAATGGCTCTGTGCACCTCACTCGTGTGAGACAACTGGCAGTCCTTCGAGTCTTGACAGCCACTGAGTAGTCCTCTGTACAGCAATTCAGGCTATCTGACCACAGGCAGCAAACAGCAAGGCAGGTCACCAACAGTCAGAAAGATGACAGGGTCGACAGTCCCCAGCTGAAGAGGTGTATATTCCAAGAGCGTGGCAAAGCAGGGCATGAAGGAACTTCAACTTACAGTGACACAGTTCATGGATTAGGTGTCCCACTGGTAATGTAGCTTGCAAATCGAGGCACAGGACCAATAAGGTAGTTGGCTGGTCCGAAGATCCAAGAGCAAGAGAGAGACAGGTGCGGCTCACCTAGCCATTTTTATCTCTGATCTTCAATTAACCTCACTTGTGTTCATTAGCCATGTTGTCACAACAAACCTACCGAACATCCCTTGTGCCCGCTTACTGTTCACTGCTCTTTGCATGCTGTGGATTGCAGTGTATTCAGGGGAAGTCCTGCCTCCTGGAGTCTCATTGTCAGTCAGGTCAGAACACACCTCCCTTCATTTGTTAATGAAAGTGATGATGGGTCTTAACAGCAATGTTGAGTTTACTATGTTAAATATGATCATATTTTGCTTTATTTTAATAAATATTTTAGTATACTGGTGTTATTTGGCTCAGAATATTTCTTTCTTGTTTTCCTGCTCTAACAACTGGGCATGTCTTATGGTCCGAAACATACTGTACATAAGTTTGTGTCAACTTGAAGTGTAGGGCTTCTCTAAGCTGTCAATCAGGTCGCAGCCTGATGGTGCTCCTTGTGAATGTAACCTCCTCATAAGGAGGGTCCTGCGAACCTCCCCTCTCTTTCCGTCTTCATCTTCCTATTAATCCCCAAGACTTTGCACCCACCAGCTGGAGATGTTCCTGCATCATTGCATGTGACTTCATGAGTCTGAAGAGGGACATATGAACTAGTATCAGACTTATGGATTTGAGTTGGACTGGCCTGAGATGTTTCATTGGTGCACAATTAGCTCTTGATATAAAGTTCTCTCTTATACATATGAGCATCCATGAATTTTTTTCTCTAATCTACCCAGGCTAACACAACACTTGACATGCATTTGTCAAAAGTTAGAGAACTACTAGGCTTCCTTATATATGACACAACTAATGAACTTCAATGTAAAATATGGACTTTATTTAACAATGTGTCAACATTGATTCATCAGTTATAAGGTATTATCACATGAATGAAAGGGATTAATAGAAATGGTTAGCCTTGAAACCCTTCATAGGGTCACTATGAGTCAGCCTCCACTTGATAGAGGTGGGTTACTTTGCTGCCTGGTTAGAGCAATATACAGGGGCAGAGGATTATATGGAAACTCTATGAATAATTTCTCAGTAAACCCAAAACTGTTCTTAAAAATTAAGTCTAGGGCTGAGCCCCGGTGGCGAAGTGGTTGTGCGCGGGACTGCGGCCCACTGGGACGGAGGTTCAATTTCAGCAGTGGGGTTGGGCCTCCTACTCCCACCACCGGAGAGCAGTGATGTCCCCCCCAAAAAAAATTAAGTCTAATTTCAAATATGTTTCTACCCTACGCTCAGTGAACCACACCATGACCTTATGCAATGGCCTTACAAAGAACATGGTATTATCCAAGAGCCACACCAGAAGGACTCAACATGGGAACATTACTGACCTGACTCCTACCTCGAAACTGTCTGTACCCTTGGGCTTAGGATGAAATACCATTTTGGGAAAAGAAGCAAAGAGTAGCCACCCCAAGATGTGGAAATGGCAGTCATTGGACCTTGGATGGGCCCCTGATTCAGTGGTAATCCAACGAAAGGGTACCTAGAACTACCACATATTTAGTACCTCAGTAATTTCCTTGCATTAACATGACAGGCATCAGTCAATTAGGAAATCAATTGTACAAAGCGACAACTCATGGATTACAGCTCTCCATTTGACTATACTCCCATAAACACCTCATGTCAACAGTACCTTAAATTTAACGCCATTGATAAATTATTGTTTTTATCAATCTAGTCACTTTATACCCCAGAGGCATGATTGAAAACTTTTTTCTTTTTTGTGTGTTTTGTTTTGTTTCTTCCGGGTTCTTTGTTTAACTGTTTTTGTTTTTGGTTGTTGCTGCTGTACAAGTTGGTTTTGGCTTTTGTGGTAATATGAATGCCAAAATAAATCAGAATCTTTCATAACCCATAGACCAGCAGGTGGATTCTGGGCTTCCATTTAATTCTAGTCCCAATCCAAGAACAGTTATCTTTTATAACATGGCTCCACTGGACACTCACCTGCATGGAATGATCACTGAAGGTAAATGTCAAAGGAAACCGCCACCAACAGTCAAAGGGCCAGAAGATGCATATGTACAGCAATAATATATAAAGATTATAGTAAAGTCATAGAGGATAAGAAAGATTGGATAAAGAGTAAAATAAAGGAGTCAGGCACATTTTTTGGTAGCATACTCACCTCAGCTCTTCTTAGTGGGCCACATGGAACTGGGAAAAGTAAGAGAGAAACTTTACTATCTTGGGACATTTACACATAGCCTTAAGACATGTATATTCAGTAGTTACATGTGTTATAAGGTGGGTAGTATTTACATTAAAGTCCCTGAGCTCACTTGTGAGGAAAACTTATTAGGAGAAGGTACGTGAGGGTGGGAGGTGGGTATCATCATGGGAAGACAAGACAAAAGGATAATGTCTGTTTTTATAGGGAGATATAATCAACCATGTTCTCACTTCAATGCTGTTAAAGGGAGAATCCGTGGGAATGATTTTTAAAGCAGGATAATGTAATTGGACTATACTTCTAACTTACCAAAGTGGAGGCTTCTCTACCATGGAATACCAGCTTTCCAGATTCCCTTTGTAATAAGTTGGAGACTACAGTCTTTGTCATATTTCCCTCAGTGTTAGTTTCTCACATTTCCCCCTTCTGTATTATGTTCAAATTTTAATAGCGCTATATGGCTTCTTTCTATCTCTTAGCTTTGTATAGAGGTACCATGAAACTGTGAGTGTCAAAATTATGACAAAGGACAGCAAAGTCAGAGAAGAATTTAAGCTATGTGAAATACTTTGAACCCAAGCATGTGTATCCAGCCCCTTTATATCATCTATCGATTATGTAATCACCTCGGAAGTAGGGGATGATTTAAGTCCACTCTTGACACTATAGAAAATATTCTTTTTTTAGCTGAATCACATTTATATAAACACTTCCCTTAAACTCTGAAAATGCTTTCTAATCAAATTCCAATTATGTAAGGTTATATTGTATAGATAAGGGGTTGCACAGAAATCAGTTATGTTCCCATCACATTTTAACATAAATTGATATTTCAAGTCCCTAATCTTGATCTTTTAGCAAATGAATAGTTTGTGGTAATAGTAAAATGTTCAGTTTTGTTCAAGTCTAAGATTGCCTCATGTACAACATCAGCAATGGTAGAAATGTCTCAGGAAGCAACAATTGCCATTCTCATGAATCTGTGAAGTCTTGACACTTTGGATAATGTCGGCAACAGGATAGAGGTCTCTGGGATGTTTTCTTAACTCTCACCTCATCAGTTGTCTTTTCCCTTCTGGGTCTTCCTGGCTTTCTCCTTTGCCTGTGAAAACATAAAGATATAGCCTGTTAGCAACCTAGGAACAGAACCATGGCTAAGATGGGGTGATTGCTTCGTCTTTCCCTTGTCCTTCACCTTTCTTCAAACATGGTTGCATCTTTCTAAGGGAAATCCATCTGCTTTCACCTCCTCAAATATAAGTGAATATAACCCCATGGTACAGATGATTAGCAGACTTTGATCCCAAGCATGATGTCCATTGGCACTTCTTACGATCAGCATTTTGTGTAGAAGTGAAAAAGTGCTTATTTGCTCTGATTTTGTTAGAAGCTCTTAGTAAGGAGGGGGAAAATAGTTCAAATGACTGAATGAAGTTTGTCATAAATAGAATTTCTCTTACTCTCCCCTTTCTGTTTTAACAATGCAGACTTTCAGGCACTATAAGCAATCTCGGGCAACTTGTTTGGTTGTAAACCTATTAAACTATTACATAGACCTCATAGTTATGTAATTTTTGGCTTCTTGGTCTCAGGAGAATCAAGAAAACTGACATCAGATGGAAGTGCTGAGTTTTCTTAACACACTCAGAATAATTTGAAAGACTAAAAAAATCTTAATAAATTTGCTGTTTTTTTTAAAAAAATAACATAAAACAGATCTTTTTTCCATATGTTTGCAAGTGTGACCACAGGCTTAATTAAGTCATATTGTCCTTTAGGCCTCTTATGGTGTAGGATTTTACCGTTTTGCAATATTCTCTCTTGACTAACTTCTTTTATTCCCTCCACACTGGGTTTGGGGGAAGTTAATGACCTGGCCTTAAGCCCTTGTCATTGTTTTACAGGAATGACCCCATAGTCAGAAATTAAGAACCCTTTTCCCTTCTATTGCTAATTTCATGAGGGGCCATTATTGTTTCCCCACAGAGCATTCCAATAGACCCCTTGATTTTTAGGGTGGTCAGACTTCTCAGGTGCTCTTTCCTGATAGATATAAGCTTTAACTCTAGAAATTCAAGGAAGCAAAAATAATTGGCTTAAATGTTCTTTTTTCTCTTTATGCTCTGGTACATCAAATTTAATTACCTCCCTATTTTTTTTTTTTAGGCATCACTGCCCTCTGGTGGGAGTGGGAGGCCCAGCCTTGCTCCTGGAGAGCTGCTGCTGGATTTGAACCGCCAAGACAGTGGACTGCAGTCCCACACTCAACCACTACACCAGTGGGACTCAGCCCAATCACTGTCCTAATTTATCCTTCATAATCCTGATCAATAATGCCAGTAACAATCTGAACACCTTGAGAATTTAGGTTAGAGCTTACAAATAAATATTCTATAGTTCTTTTAGGTAGTGGACTCTAAATAATATTTTTAATATTTTATATTTTCTGGCTTAATTGTAGCTTTTAGCTTTTCTTCATGATTTTGAATAACTTCAGTAGCAAATAGAATGCCTTGAGTACTTAGATTAAATTTCCCTGGTAAAAGCTGGACTGTTCTTTTGAAAAAGCAGAGACTCCTACTTTGAAGTATTAACAGATTGCTCCGGGGCTCTTGGACCTTTTCGTGGTGAGTCAAAGTTACTGCAGGGAGAACAAAGACTGGGTTTTTGCAAGTTTGGTTAGGTCTGGTCCCTTGCTGTAAATCTGGGGCATAGGTGTGACTGATGTTTAAGGATATCTATGCTGAGTTAGGTCTGAGTCTTGCCTCCCCTGCTCTGGTGGGAGAGGCTTGAAGCAAGTTTTGTTTTCTATCTCCCTGACACCAGGTTATGTAACTACCATATAGCACTGTACCTTTTTCTACCTGTGAAAGCAAAGCACCTTTCTACACTTTGCCTCTTTGTTTTTACATTTTCTACATTGGTTTTCTGGACTTGCAGATCCCTAAGTGTTGTGTCCCAAATCTCATTTTCTGTATTAACTCTCTCAGATTGTTTTTCCTTGGGGCTAATCTCCTCATATTCACCTCCAATTCTGTCTTGCTTTATAGTCTTATGCTCCCTAGGATTTTCTACACTATATTCTGGTGTGTGTGTGGGGGGGGGGGTTGCTTTTACTCTGATGACCCCTCCTGATTCAGTTCTGTCTAGCTGTTCTGACTGACTTTCTCCAGATTTAAATTTGGGTGGCTCAGAAGCTTCCCACTCCTCTGATAGCTCTATAAGTTGGGACAGCTCAGCTCAGATTTCTCAGTGCTCTGCTGGTTGTGTTTCCTTCCTTTCTCTCCCTGCAGAGGTTCCATTCCAGAATAGTTTCAATCTGCACCACAGAGCCCAGATGTCCATATGTTCTGTCCTTCCCTGTGAACTTTCCTTTGGTTAAGAGTTACCATGTCCCAGATCTCCATATCAAAGGTTCTTGACTTGGGAAATGAAGCATTAAATTTCTTTACACTTGAAGAAGTTCACATTTTTATTCATCACTGCTATATTTTGTTTCTTCAAGAGGTAGCTATAAATAAAAAGAGAGAGATGGCTAAGAGTGATACAGTAGCAACAGTATCTTTGCTCTTTGCCTGATCCATATCTCACTCAGACTCAAAGTACTCTAAATTCCCCAGTTCATCATCTCTGCCCAATGAGGCTGTACAATTGTTTGTAGGGTATAACTCAACAGAGTTCTTTTTCTACAATCCCTGCTCAGGAACCAGCCTCCAACAACCAAAAGGGCAGAAGATACAAAAGTACAGCAATAATATATGAAGATTATAGGAAAGCCATAGAGGATAAGAAAGATTGGAGAGAGAGAGAGAGTAAAAGAAAGGAGTCAGGCACATTTTATGGTAGCATCCTCACCTCAGCTCTTCTTGATGGACCACATGGAACTGGGGGAAGCAAGAAAGAAACTTTGCTATCTTGGGACATTTACACATAGCCTTAAGTCATGCATATTCAGTAGTTACATGTGTCACAAGGTGGGTGGTATCTATATTAACATCCCTGAACTCACATGCGAGGAAACCTAATACCTCATTGGAAGCAGGTACAAGGGGAGCGGGGAGGGATGTCACTGTGGGAAGACAGAGCAAAAGGATAATGTCTGTTTTTATAGGGAGATATAATCAGCCATGTGCTCACTTTAATGCAGCATAGTTGTTAAGGGGAGAATCTGTGGGAATGATTTTTAAAGCAGGATAATGTACTTGGAATTTACCTCTAATTTACCAAAGTGGAGGCTTCCTTACCATGGAACACCAGCTATCCAAATATCCTCTGTAATAAGTTAGGGGAAATAGTCTTTGTCATATTTCCATCAGTGTTAGTTTCCCAGCAATAAGGATGGTACAATATAGTGGGTGAAGAAAGCAGATGGTGTGCCGGCTATCAAGTGGAATAATGTCTGGGGTCTTAAAGCTTGCATTTAAATAAGCAGCCATCCAAGTAAACCATCAACTAAGTTCACATGGAAAAATCACACCAGCTTCTGTGAGCCGATGATAACTGTAACAAAATCCAAGTATTATGAAGGGGAAAGTATCAGAACTTAAATTGTGAACATCCATTTTGTAGAAGGCTATGGAGGACAGTCAGAGATGAAAATCTATTTGCAGATTATCTAGTCAGATGTAGATCTGACTCTTGTAGATCTTGTTGATCCCATCTGGCCACAGGCAAAGGACCCGAACAGCTTTTCTATCAGACAGAGTTTATTGCAAACTTGATTATGGTGGATAAAACCATAGTATAATATGATATTTGTCAGTTGATAACCCTCTTGATTCAACCTGAATTTGCTCAAGGCTGAAATATCTTTCGCTTGTTCCCCAGAAGAAATTTCTTCTCTTGCTTTTTAAATATTGTTGGTAGTCTTTTATTTCTTACTGTATATTTTTATTTTATATTATTATTATTATTATTATTCTCTTTTCTATATTTTTTTCTGTTGGGTTTCCCAGTTTGTGAAGCACAGATGCATGGAGACAATAACTGATGGGATTGAGGGGGGGAATGAGGGAATGAATGCAGGAGTGGGGAGGGAGCATTAGAACTAATAGAAATAATGTACATACAACTCACATGAAGGTGTTTTGGGGGTGAGAAAATGGATAAATTCTAATCAGAAAAAAGCAATTCTCACTGACACAAACAATATGGCCTAGATCCATTACTTAATTTGGAACTGGGGCACCTCAGAAGGTATCTTCATGAGAAGAATATTCTTTAGGATAAGATAAAGAATTCTGGTAGAATATGAAGTCTTGCAGAAAATCAGTGAAATAATCTGAATAAGCTACAAATAATGTAGCAAAGTTCCAGAGTAGATCCATGTGTCTTTAGCAGTTGTGTCAGACTGGATTCTCTAAAAAAGCAAAATCAGTGATGGGTGGATGGATGTGCTTATAGAAAGAGAAATGACTTACATTGTTGTAGAAGTAGCTATGTCTAATTCAGTTGATGTCTATAGATCAGGTGTAAGCCAGAGGATGCTGAAAGACAGGAAGCAGGATGATGAAGCAAGAGGGCCACAGGCTGTTGGATGCAGAAGTAAATGAATCTGAGGTCAACCAAATGAATCCGAGGATGGCTGTCTGCTGTGGCTTCTGGACTGACGGGCGGCAGAATAGGAGGCAAAGGGAGCAGATGCAGGATTCAGATCCAGTGGAAGGTAACGTGGAGAGTGCTCAGTCCTGCTCTGGATGCCCTCTTAGACTAAAGGTCACACTCTCAAGGTGTCATTGGGTTGCAACATGATTGACAGTTTAGACCCTGACTCTACCTTCCCCTGTAATATCTAGCTGACATAAACTCTAACCATCATTAGAATTATTTAGTAATGGAGATGGATCCTAGAAAAATAAACACTAACCTATATGAAATATGAACTCATATGAAATGAGCTAGTTTTTCCCTTTGTTTCTGGTGATAGCAGTGAGCGTAAGTTGGTTTGTGTTCATCTTTTCTCCAGTGACTACCATGTTGGCTGTTGGTTTTTCATATATAGCTTGTACTATGTTGATGACTTCTCCTCCCATTCTTATCTTCTTAAGTGTCTTAAACAGGAATTGGTGTTGAATGTTGTTGAATTTTTTACATACCTATTGAGAGAATCATGGCATTCTTATAGTTTAGTATGTCAATGTGTTGAATGAACTAATGGTCTTTGGCATGTCAAATCATCCCTGCATTCCTGGTATGCATCCCATTTGGTCATGTCAAGCTATTTGCTTTGTATACTTTTGTATTCAATATTTTGTTGAGGATTTTTACATGAATGTTCATTAGGGATATCAGTCTGTTGTTCTATATTCTTGTGGGATCCTTGCTGTGTAAGTCCGGGTAGACTAGAGAAACAAATGCATAGACAGGCATATGGATATAAGGAAAAGGTTTCTCTATAAGAGGAATGGGACATTGAGAAAGCATCCCAGCCCAGTCCAGTTCAAAGTCATAAGTCTGATATTAGCCCATATGCCCGATACTAGGCTATCATGTCTCCTTCTGACTCATGAAGTCACAGGCCAATGGGTGTAGAGTCCCAGAGCTGGCAGGGGTTCCCTCATGGCTCCTCATTTCCAGGGCTCTGGGTCCATCAACAGCATCCAGTGGTGGTAGAAATAACTCAGCGCTGGCAGGGGTCTCCATCTGGCCTCTTCAGTTCCAGTGGTCTGGTTCCATCAGGGCAAGGCCGTGTAGCTTCTCCTCAGGATCGTCCAGCTCCTCAGATGCTGCCATCTTGTCTTGTCCACAGTTCGTTGTCTCTGAGACTAACTCCCAACAACTGGGGAAGATAGCTGCTCATCTCCATGAGGGAAATATCATGAGATTTCCCAGAAGTCTCAGAAGAAAGCCATGCCCACACGGAGGCCTCATTCTACTCAATGGCTATCTCCAGATTAACAGGCTACACTCCACCCCTACATTTCAATCATGAAATTAACATAAGCACATGACTGCCACACTTGCACAGTTTTAGGTATCAGAGTTATACTAGATGCATAGAAGTTGTTCAGAACAAATTAGAGAAGTCGCTGTAATTTTCTATGTTCTGGATGAGTTTGTGTAGGATTGGTACCAGTTATTCCATGAATGCTTGGGAGAATTCTCCTGTGTAGCCATCTGGTCCAGGGGATTTTTTTGTATCCCTTGATGACCTTGTCTATTTCTTCTATTGCTATGGGTCTGTTGAGATTTTTTTATGTCCCTCAGAGATAATCTAGAGAGGGATTGCTTTTCCCAGAATTTGTCCATGTCTTCCATATTGCTGAATTCATTGGAGTACAGTCCTTTGTAGTACTGTGCAATTATTCTTTTGATTTTATTAGAGTCTGTTGTAATGTCCCCTCTTTCATCCCTTGAGTTAGTCCGGATAGACTAGAGGAACAAATTTCAGAGACACGCATATAGGTATAAGGAAAGGGTTTATATACAAAAGAAATGTGACCCTAAGAAGGCATCCCAATCCAGTCCAGTGCAAAGTCATAAGTCCAATAATAAACCATGTCCGGAGTCATCCAGCCCGGACATGCTTGACCTTGCTACAGTCACTAGTCTGAACTCTGCTACTGTTTGTTGCCTGAGCTTAGTAGTCTATTATCTTTATAACTGTAAACAGCCCTGCTCTTTGAAGCTTAACTTGCAGACTTGCTAACCTTCACTTGTCAATAACTATAAGCTAATCACCTAAAAGTAGTAGTCTGTTATCTTTAAACTGTAACTGTAAACTGTAAACAGTAACTGTAAACTGTTAACTGTAACTATAAACAGCCCCTTTTGCGCGCCTTATTTGGCCCCCTGTTGACTTTACCTAATTAGCATAAGCTGTGACCTTTACTCCTGACCATTGGCTATATATACCCTGAGTTTTGCCCCAATAAACGAGACTTGATCAGAATCCTGTCTTGTCTCCATTTCTCGCGTCTCCTGTCCCCCCAATTCCTGCTCCTCCTTCCAGGACTTGCGAATTATGGACCCACAGGCCAGGACAAACCCATATGCCCAAAATCAGTCTATAAAGTCTGCTTCCGACTCAGGAAGTCACAGATCAGGGGTGCATAATTCTGGCGCTGGCAGGAGTGTCCCCATGACTCCTCGCTTCCAGAGCTCAGGTCCATCAACAGCATGCCACTCCAGCTTCGGAAGTCTGTCTTCATCAGGGCAAAGCGGTGTGGTCTCTCCACCAGCTACTCCAGCCTCCCAGCCACTGCCATTCTGTGTTGCCTGTGGTTAATCATCTCTCAAACTAACTCCCAACAACTGGGGAAGATAGCTTCTCATCTTCACGAGGGAAATATCGCGAGATTTCCCTGGAGTCTCAGGTGAAAGCCATGCCCACATAGAGGCCTCATCGGCTATTCAATGGCTATCTCCAGATTAATAGGCTAGACTCCACCCCTACATTTCAATCATAAAATTAACATAAGCACATGACTGCCACATCCCTCATCCTTGCTATTGAAATTTTTCCCTCCTTTCATTGGTTAGGTCTGCCAGCAGTGTGTCAATTCTGTTTATACTTTCAAAGAACCAACTTTTTGCAGCATTAACTTTTTCCAAAGTTTTCTTATTTTCCATCTCCTGAATCTGAGGCCTGATATTTATTGTTTCTTTTCTTTTGCTATTAGTGGGATTGTCCTGTTGACACTTTTCTAGTTGTTGTAAATTTTGTGCCAGCATATCTATCATAGATCTCTCTTTTTCATGTGCGCATCTATTGCTATGAAAATTCCTCTGATAACTACCTTTGTTGTGTCCCATAAGTTTTGGTATGTTGTGCTCTCATCTCACTGGTTTCTAGACATTTCCTAATTCCATCTCTGATCTGGGGCAGTACACACTCCTTTTGCAATAGAGGGTTATTCATCCCTCAATTATTTGCTCTTCTTTTCTTCATCTTCCTTTTGTTGATTTCCAGCCTTATGACACAGTGATCAGAAAGAGAGTTCTATTTGATATCAATGTGCTTAAATTTATGCAGATTTTCCTTATGCCCCAGCATGTGGTTTATCTTCAAATATGTGCCATGTGGGCTTGAAAAGAATATGAATTTTTTGGTATCTGGATTAAGAGCTGTGCAAATATCTATCAGGTCAAATAGTCTAATTGTAGTGCTTAGATCTCTAGAATCCTTGTTTAATTTCTTTATCTGTGATCTATCTTTCTTAGAGAGCAGTGTATTGAAGTCACCTATTATAATTTTTGAGACTGTGATTTATTTTTTTCATTTTTTGGAACTTTTGGTTAATGTATTCAGTGGTTCTCTCATTTGGAGAATATATGTATAATATGTAAAGTTCTTTATTATACACATATATGTCTATGGAATTTGTTTCTCTAGTCAACCTGACACATATGATCATATCAACCAATGCACAAATGTCCAATGTCAATTCCTGCTTTAAAAAAATTAACAAAGTAGGACTAGAAAGGAAATTTATCAACACAATAGAGGTCACATAGTTTTTTAAAACCCAGCTACCAACATCTCACTCAATGTGGAAAAAAAACTGAAAGCACTTCCCTTATGAACAAAAACCCAACAAGAACATCGCTTATCACCATTCTTCTTCAACATTATACATGAAGTCTTAAATGGAATTTTTAGACAACAAAAAGAAAATCAAAATCAGCAAAGAAGTAAAACTCTATTCGCAGATTATATAATTTTATATGTATGAAATCCCAAAGACCTGACAAAATAAATTATTAGAAGCAACTGAGAGATTTGACAGCATGACTGATACACGATTAACATAAAAATAATTAAGAGATATCTGGGAAAAAATCAAGACTGTTAACAATAGTCATGTAGAAAATATAATTCTTAAGCATAAACTTAACAAGAACAATAAAAAAAAGTGTACAAAGAAAACTACTTCAAGAAACCAGAGACTTACATAAATAAAAGAATATTCATGTTCGTGAATAAGGTTTAATATTGTCAAACTGTCTTAATATTAAATCCATCTATAAATACAACACAATTCCATTGTAGATCCCACCTTCATTCTTTTAAGAAATGAAAACTAAATTACCTACATTATATGGAGTAGAAAGAGATCTAGATGAGCCAATTACATAAGTTGGAGAACAAAATAGAAGACCTCTCAAATCCCAAGCTAAAAAGGCACTCTACAGCTAAGGATGTCTAGACAACCAGATATTGGCACAGTGGCAGACCAATGGAACAGAATAGAGAACTCACAAATAAATTCATCAACTACATACAGCTGATCTTCGACAAAAGGTCAAAAAAGATTGAATAGGAAGAAGATAGTCTCTTCAACAAGTGGTGCTGACCTTAAGCAAACATGAAAAAGTGAGCCCATGGACTGGGAAACTTCTTTGACAATGACAATGACTCAACAGATAAGACACTGATCTTTAAATCCCATGGAAAACAGCAATGTCTTCATAAGAAAAAGATGAAAAACCCATTTATTAGTGGGCAAAGGACAGGAACAGAGTTTGCAAACAATGGTATTCAAATGACAAACACACATGTGGACTCATGCTCACAATAATTAGCTATTCATGAGATACTAATAAAAATAATAGCTAGATGCCACTTTACTTAGAAAATAACAATCAAGTTTAAAAAATGAAAATAACAAATTCTGGAGAGGAAACTGAAAGATTGGAATTCTCATACACTGCTGGTGGGACTGTAATGTGGAAATTGATGTGGTGCTACCTCACATAACAAAATAGAAATTAAATATAATCCAGCAATCCCTCTACTTGGTATACATCCTAAAGATCTAAGAGTCACAATATGAACATCCTTGTTCAGTGCGATCCTGTTCATAACAGCGAGACAATGAACACACCTAAATGCCATCAGTCAAAGGATGGATGAAGAAACTGGCACACAAGCACACTTGAGTGGTTCTAGAGACTATGATGTTGGGTGAAGTTATCCAGTCACAAAAAGACAACTGCTTTATGAGACCCTATTATACAAGGGTGAAAACAGGATAAAGATTTCACCCAAAAAGTAAGAGACTTTGTAGATTGCCTAGTAGAGGAAGGCAGCAGAGTGGAAATAAAACAGTGAATTAGACTGATATCGGATGCTAGCCTAGGGGAAACGGAAGATCACATCTAAAAGAGGGGAAAGAAAAGTCAAGGAGCAAATGAAGAGTAAACTACTGGGTATGCAAGTTCATTAGTAATTTATTAAATACAGAGGTGATTGCCTGGAATAAAAACTTCCCACCTAATTTACTCTTAAAATACTTCCAATAAGTATGGAAGGGAGTGAGGGAGGATGGGAGCACAATCATAAATGTATAGAGGTTGGACAGAGGATATATATACTTTTGTTTCAAATATACCCATGAATAGAGTGGAGCATACAGGCAAAGAAATGAAACTTCTAAGGTTTCTTAGCTGAACACCTATGGGGAATATGTCACTGAACTGAAGGTTATCAGTACCATAGTCTCAGGGGACAAGAAAGTCAATGGGCACAAAATAATTCACAAAAACAATGCTCTGTATCTTACTGTGGTGAGTTGTGACATGGGTTTTAAAGGCTCCTGTGCATGCAGCCATTTAAGAAATGATTATTGGTCTCTCCTTATCCAGAGGAAGGAAACCTTATGAGAATCAACAGACACATGGACACAATTGATCCAATGGGCTGATGGACCACAAAACTATCCGTTTTCCACAAACCCGAGACCCGAAGAACTAGATGGTACTTGACGGACATTACCAACAGCTCTGAAAAGTATCCCAGAAGAAGATGTCCTGGATAGAGTGGGGGGAAATGAGGAACATATCCCAAAATTATGAAAGAAACTAGGCTTACTAATAGGGTGGAGATAGGTTGGGCCCTGCAGGTATAGGCCCCATAGTTACTGGAATCAGCCTATTCGAACAAGGAGACATTTGAGATCAAAGGGTTAGATTACCCCAGAGCCAAGTTGAGAGGGTTAGGAGAGAAGGAGGGACGGAAGCTAGAATTGCAGGCAGGACGTGATAACTGCTAGTGGTACACTGAGGGGGGTTGTAGTGGATGAGTTCAAACAAAATGAGCACAGATCATTTGTATCAAGCACATTTGTACACGTGTTGCCATATTCATTTCCAAATATTTTCTACTTGAACCTTTGGTATAAGCTCCTCTTTCCCTCTCCTTTTTAAAAAATAAACCACTTTCTTGGGGGCTCATACAACTCCCCTCACAATCCATATATACATCAATCGTATGCAGGACACATTCCCACACTTGTTGCCATCATCACTCTCAAAAAAATCCTCCGTTCACTTAGCCCCCAGGAGTTTAGGTGATTTTTTTGCCGAAAGTCTTAAATACTTCTGAAAACAACAGTGTTCATTCTTTGTTTCAACATGAAATCCTTTTTATAAAGCATATGTAAAGGTTAAACACAAATTTAACTGTCATCTAAATTACAGGCTAGTGTCTTCCTACTGTGGTCAATAACATTTGAAACGGATGTTGAGTCTAAAAGGCACCCATCCTTAGCTTTTGAGAAGAGTAAGGTACAAAGTAGTAACCGGTCTGCGGTTAGCTGAGCATCTGCGTTGTGCTCTTGCAGCACCACTAGAGGGAGCACGAGTCAACTGACAGGTCCTGTCAGGCCTGGTGAGGAGGAGGAGGAGGCTCACACTTCATTTGGGAGGGGGTGGGGGGAGTCCTCTATGCCACTGACCCACGGCGACCCTGTAGAACAGACAACCTTCCCCTGTGGGTTCCTGAAATTGTACCTCTTTATGAAAATAGAAAGCTTGGCTTTTCTTTCGAAGAGCAGCTGGTGATTTCAGACTACTGTCTTTGCAACCCAGTGCGCAAACACTCCTCCCGCAGGGCTACGAGGTCGCGGGAGCCCGTTGGCATCAACCTGACGGCGCCGAATCGGGTTTGTGACATGCTGCTGTCTCGGCCTGTGTTCTGGGCAAACATTCAGAGACCTGAAAAAGAAGGTCAAATAGAATTGGGAGAGAAACCCCTCACTCTCGGAGTAGCTTTGATCCTTGGAACTTCAGGTAGAAGGGAGTTTACAGCAAGATACCAATTTTGTTTGGGGTTAAGGAGGATTCGGGCAAAACCACCCATCAATGCACAGATCTCAAGGAAGGCAAGCTGCCTTCAATTTCCCTCCCTTGGACTGGAAGCAGATGTATGTACTGCCTGGTGTAGAACCCGTGTAGACACATGTAGAATGGTAAGATAAGAGTGTGTGTGTGCATGTAGGTTTATGACGTGTGTGCACATGCATGGTCGAAGGCAGGAGACAAGTTCCTTGATATCTCTTGCTATGTCAGGAGTTAGGGCTCATCCCTTGAATACTGTGGCAAAGGAATTTTTTAAACAGATTGGCTGCCCTGTAGCACTATGGGTGAGGCATTGAAGAGCTAAAAAAGCCAGTGGCTTAACCCATCAATCACTCCGTGGGAGAAAGATGAGGCTGTCTGCTCCCACAAAGAATTGCAGTCTTGGAAAACCCTGCATAGGGCTATGAGTTAAACTCAGTTCCTGTGGCAGAAGGTTATTTTTTGTTTGTTTGTTTGCTTGCTTGCTTGTTTAGAGAAAACTCTACCCACAATCACTGGTTAATTTGATGAGTAACAGGTTTCTCCCTTGTCTAAGGTAAATCAATTTCTCATGTTTTCCAGTAAGGAGGATATTTCCTGCTTTAGGCTCATATTTGGACATGGAAATGAATTCCCTGAGGAGTTTAATGGTGTAGAAAAGGGAGCCCAGAAGATGCAAATGTAGTAGGACTATATAAATATCCCTGAGGAAACCTGGCAGCATAATGGTGGTGCATGGGGCTGCTAACTTAAAGGTTTTACAGCCTTTAAAAAAGAAGCTACACTCTTAGACACACACAGGAGCAGTCTTACCCTGAGCTATAGGGCTACCTTGAGTTGGAATTCAGTGTGTTTATAAATATAAATAAGATTCAACAGAAACAAGTCAGATTTCATACATCTGGCAAGCAGCCCTGGTAGCACAAATGACTGTAACTGTGTGCCTTCAATACGGCTTTCACTTTACCATAAAGAAAAGCCAAATCCTGACAAATGTGCTAGTAGGTAATATCAAGATAAACAGAGAAAAGACTGAAACTGTCAAGGATTTCATCTTACTTGCATCTACAATCAATGCTAATGGAAGCAGCAGCCAAGCAAACAAATGACACATTACCTCAGGCAAATCTGCGGCACAAGACTTCTTTTAAAGTGTTGAAAAGCAAAGATGCCACCTTCCTCCGGGGGAAGGCCTGCCTGCCCTCTGCAGCACCTAATCGGTGCCTAGGAAAATCCTACCCATCATCTTCGGGGGAAATCCTTCCTGTGTGGCTGGGGTAGGTCCTACCCATCCTCTGTGGTCCCACATGAGAGAGGGGACTTCCTCCTGCCAGCCATAGTGCTTCACATGACCTAACGCAGTTTGACCAACACTCACCAACTCTCCACGCTGCTGCGGGAACCTCTGTCCCAAATCCCCAGTGATATAGTTGACAAGTGCAATTCTGCTGACCACTCGCAGTGCTCTACACCAAAGCTCTACACCCACCTGCCTTCTGTGGCACTCCCATTGCAGCAGGCACCCCCACAGGCCTTCTGTGGCACTCCCATTGCAGCAGGCACCCCCACAGGCCTTCTGTGGCACTCCCATTGCAGCAGGCACCCCCACAGGCCTTCTGTGGCACTCCCATTGCAGCAGGTACCCCCACAGGCCTTCTGCAGCATCTCAAGCTTCTGTGGCTCACACCATCACTGCTTCAAGTCAGAGCACCCAGAGAAACACCATTCTCATGGGTCCACAGCCACCCAACTAGCACACCTTCAGAAGACCATTCAATTTGTCCTCCAAATAACAGAGTACTGGTTGATGAGGGAAAGAGTGAAGTCACAGGAGGATGAAGCAGTAGGCAAATTCCATAGTGCCATTAGCTACAGGCAGTTCAAAGAAACGTTTGTACGAGTCAGAGAGAATCCTGTGTTCTTTGACTCTGGGGAAAATGGCACCTGCCTCCTCTAAAACAACACAATACTAACAGTAATCAGCCCAAACAACCTCAATGAGAAAAAAACCAGGAGAAACAAAAGGCAATTACAGATGTCCTGAACCTAACAACGTTCATTGAAGAAGCAGACATCGATCTGCCAGAGTAAGAAATTTTCAGAATGCTGCTTGGAGTCATACAGGACACGAGTGAAATGATACAGGAAAAGGATGAAATGACAGAGGAGATAAAGATCATACACCAAAGGGAACTGCAAGAGCTTAGAGAGGAGATAACAAAAACTAGTAGCAGACTCACAGACTTCAAAAATTGAATGGAGTAGACAGAGAAACTTACCAGTAACCTAGAGGACAACTAAGCAAACTTTAACAAACATGGACAAAGAATCTAATAAGATTATTAGAGAAGCTGAAGAAAACCTAAGAGCTATGTTTGATGCTGTGAAGAGGAACAACATCAGAATAATTGGATCCCCAGAGGAAGACACAACAAAGACATCATCTGCAAGAACAGTAAGACAATTCTTGGAGGAAAACTTCCTGAGCTTAATGAATGAAAACCAGGCAACCTTTCAGGAGGCTAACTGAATTCCAGCTAGACTAAATTCCAAAAAGAAGCCACCAACACACATAATAGCTAAACTATACAACTTTGAGGAAAATGAGAAAATCATGAGAACAGCTAGGAAAAAAAGCAAGCAAGGATGTATAAAAGTTCTCAAATAATATTATACTCAGACCTATCAGCTCCTATGCAAAAGAGGAGATAAGGACTGAGCCCTGGTGGTGTAAGTGGTTGAGTGCAGGATTGTGGCCCATGAGCTTGGTGGTTCAAATCCAGTGGCTGCTCTCAGGAGCAGTGCTGGGTAGCTCCCACAACCACCAGAAGGCAGTGATGCGCCCCCCCAAAAAAAAAGACTGAGGCTAGAAGACTGGCTTGGAAAACACAACCCACCGATCTATTGTCTATGGGAGACACTTCTAAAAATTACAGACAAAAGGACACTGAGAATCAAAGACTGAAGAAAAATATACCAGGCAAACAGCAATTCAAAAAAAAGCAGGTGTAGCAATCTTAATCTCAAATAAAATTGACCTCAAGGTGCAAACCATAAAAAAAAAAAAAAAAGATAAGGAGGGACACTATTAAATGGTCAAGGGAATGGTAGACAAAGAACTACTAAGCATTTTAAATATATATTCCCCAAACAAAAGACCTACTGAATACATCAACCAAATGCTCCAAAAGATGAAAAAAGAAACAATTATAGTCAGAGATTTTAATGCACTGCTCTCTGAGAAAGATCACAGAGAAAGAAACTCAACAAGTAGACTACAAATCTAAACACTACAATTAGACTTTTTGATTTGAGAGATATTTAAACAGCTTTCACCCTAATACAAAAACGATCACATTCTTTTCAAGCCCACATGGCACATATTCGAAGATAAACCACATCCTAGAACATAAGGAAAATCTGCATAAATTTAAGCACAATGATATCATACAGAAGTATCTCTTCCTGACTACTGTGCCATAAGGCTAGAAATAAACAAAAGGAAGATGGAGAAAACATGAGCAAACAATTGGAGGATGAATAACTATTGCAAAAGGAGTGTGTACTGGCCCAAATCAGAGATAAAATTAGGAAATTTCTAGAAACCAGTGAGAATGAGAATACAACATAACAAAACTTATGGGACACAGCAAAGACAGTTATCAGAGGAAGTTTCATAGCAATAGATGCAAACATGAAAAAGAGAGACTTTAGCTGGGCCCCTTCTGGGGAGGGTCAGGCGGCTTCTGCCCCAACAGGATGTCCATGAGCTCAGGCTCCTCTCCAGTGGTGGATCCTGTGCGTGGGCTGTGGGAGAGAGCGGTTGGGAATCAGCAGGAATCCTGGTCTCCCAGCCCAGCTCTCTCGTCCCCTCTTGGGGTGGAGGTATCACCCACCTTCCCAGGGTGGTTTTCAGGTTAAATGAGGTTGCACATGGAGAGGTCCTGAACATTCATAAAAATAAAAACAGTAGTGGAAAGTAAAAAAAAAGAAAAAGAAAAAGAGAGACTTATGATTGCTGTGCTGGCACAAAACTTACAGCAACTAGAGATGAGTCAAGAGAACAATCTTACTAATAGCAAAAGAAAAGAAACAATAAAAATCAGGCTGAGCAGCTACAAAATGATTGAATGTCTGGTGTCTCAAAGACTTGAAGATAAACCAGTCACCATTCAGTGAAGAAACAGCAAAGCCCACATGGAAGAAGCACACCAGCCTGTGTGATCAAGAGGGCCGTAGGGAGCAAGTATCTAGCATCAAAGAACAAGAATCACATCATCACGATGAGGGGGAGAGCAGGGTGGGGACCTAAGGAACACTGGTGGGTAATTGGTCACCCCTTTACAGGGGAGTCAAGGGGAGGAGACAGACCAGTCAAGGTGAAACTTTGACTGTCAAGGTGCTGTCAAGGGCAGCAATGATGCATACAAGTTTCCTCTAGTTCCTGAAGTCTTCCTCCCCACAACCATCATGGTCCCAACTCTACTTTACAAAGCCAGATGGACTGGAGATGGTACACTAGTAGAGAAGGGATCTGGATATATGGGGAAACCAAGATGTATGAGCTCCTTCAGGCCAGTGGTTAGATTGCAACTGCTGGAAGGGTGGAGAGAAGGTGGGTTAGAGAGACAGGACCAACTGCAAGGATATACAAATAAACTTCTATTTGAAGGACAGGCACCAAAGGAATCGGTTGGGGGAGAGGTCGGGCAGTGTAAGATATGACTGAACAATAATAATGTATAAAGCATTGAGGGTTGGTAGGTAGGGGAGAGCTGGGGAAGAGGGAAAGGGATAGAAAAACCAATACCAGGGGCTTAAGGGGAAAGGCAGATGATTGGAGAATGATAACAGCAGCAGACATGTAAAGTGCTTGGCACAGTATGTTTATTTATATATTGTGAAAAACTATGTACAAGCCCACAATAAAATTAATTTTAATTTAAAAAATCAGGGCTGAGATTCAGGAAACAGAAAATTTAAAAACTATGGAAAAAATTAATGCTGCTGAAAGTTGGTTCTTTGAAAAGATAAACAGAATCAAGAAACTGCTGGCAAGCCTAACCAAAGAAAGTAAGGAACACATTTCAATAGCAAGAATGTAAGATGAGAAAGGGAACATTGCAACAGAACCTAACAAAATCAAAAGGATAATTACACAGTACTACGAGTGAATCACACTGTACTCCACTTAATTCAACAACATGGAAGACATGGACAGATTCCTGGGGGGGGGGGGGGTGGAGAATTCAATGGACACCAAAAATCTCAACAGATCCATAACAATAAAAGAAATAGACAAGGTCATCAAGGAATTACTAACAAAACAATCTCCTAGACCAGCTGTCTTCACAGGAGAATTCTACCAAACATTGAGGGAAGAACTGACACCAATTCTGTACAAACTCTTCCAGAGCATAGAAAAAGACAACAAACTCCCAAACTCTTTTTATAAAGCTAGTATAACTCTGTTACTGAAACCAGGCAAGGATTCCACAAGAATTGAGAATCACAGACCAATATCCCTACTGAACATAAAAGCAAAAATCATTTACAAAATACTGGCCAATAGAATACAGAATTATATAAAACAAATAATTCACCATGACCAAGTGGAATTCACACAAGGTGAGATAGTTAAGGTTTATTGTGCCAATGTAGCTGATAAACATGTGTAGGATTAATTGAAGTGTGGAGAGATAAATGACTCAGTGAGCCTTGCCTTTCTTTTTCTTGGGTCTACCACGGTGCAGCTGCCTTAGCCAGTTTTCTGCTTCACCTGCCAAGACTCATTTTCTGAGACAACCCTGAGGAGAATGCATGTAAACCTACCCCAATGCAGCCCTGAATGCTTGAGCAGCCCTGTGGAGACCCCTGCCAGCGCTGAGATGCTTACACACTCACTGATTCAGTTTTCCTCATGAAGTCATTGTGTGTGTTTTGTGAGAATGAGGAGGACCTTTTAGATCGGTGTCAGAAATATGGATTAATGTTGGACTTGGGACTTGGAGAGCACTGGGTTGTGGTGCTTTCTGATTGCACACTTACCTTTTATATAAAACTCTCTGGCATATATATATATATATATATATATATGAGTTTCTGTAGATTTGTTTCTCTAGTCTGATCTAGACTAACACACCTGAGATGGAGGGATGGTTCAACAGATGAAAGACCATTAGTATCATTCACCACAATGACATGAAAAACTATAAAACCATATATTGATAGATGTGGGAAAAGAATTTGACAACATCCAACAGCAATTCCTGTTTAAGACACTTAAGAAGATAAGAATGAAAGGAAAATTCCTCAATATAATGCAAGCTATATAGGAAAAACCAACAGCCAATGTAGTAGTCAATGGAGAAAAGATGAACACAAACCCACTGAAAATGGGGACCAAATAAGGATGATCCTTGTCTCCATGCTTATTTAATACCATACTGGAGGTCCTAGCTAACAGCATAAAGCAAGAAAAGGCATCAAGGACCTTTTGATGGGAAAGGAAGGGGTGAAACTATCATTATTTGTAGATGATATGATTTTATATATGGAAAATCCCCAAAAGTTTAACAAGTCGAGTACTGGAAGCAATAGTGGAATATGACAGAGTGGCAGGATACAAGATCAACAAACAGAAGCCTATCAGACTGTTATACACATTGGATAAGACCACAGAAGAGAAGATGAAAAGGTGGTACCCTTCACAATAACCAAGCACAAATTTAAATACTTGGGGATATATCTGACTAAAAGAATAAAATATTTGGCTGAGCCCCGGTGGCATAGTGGTTGTGCGTGGGACTGCGGCCCACTGGGATGGAAGTTCAAATCCAGCAGCAAGCCTGGGCCTCCTACTTACACCACCAGAGGGCAGTGATGCCAAAAAAAAAACAAAACAAAAATAAAAGATTTATATGAGGAAACCTACAGTACTCTATTACAAGAAACCAAGAATGACCTCAGCAAATGGATATATATTCCATGCTCATGGTTTGGAAGACTCAATGTAGTAAACATGTTAGTTTTGCCCAAGGAACTATATAAATTTAATGCAATCCTGATACAATTACCATCAAATTTCTTCAAAGAAATGGAAAAGCTGAATACCAACTTCATATGGTGAGGGAAGAAGCCCAATTTAGCAGAGAACTCCACAACAAGAAGGACACAGTGGGAGGGCTTATTTTACCTGACTTTAACACATATTATATAGTCACAGTGGACAAAATCACATGGTATTGGTATAATGACAGATACTCAGACCAGTGAGAAAGAACTGAAAGCCTAGAAAGAAATTTATCAGCACACAGACAATTAATCTTTGTTAAGGGGCCCAAAAATATCAAGTGGGAAGCAGATACCCTCTTTAACAAGCTATACTGGAAGGCTGAGCCCCGCTGGCGTAGTGGTTGTGCGCGGGACTGCGGCCCACTGGGTTGGAGGTTCAAATCCAGCAGCAAGGCTGGGCCTCCTACTCCCACCACCAGAGGGCAATGATGCCCCCCCCAAAAAAAAAAACAAGTTATACTGGAGAAAATGGATATCTACCTGTAGGAAAATGAAGCAAGATCCTTATCTCATTGCATGCACAAGCATGAAGTCACAGTGGATCACGGACTTTAGGTAAAGCCCCTAACTTTATTAGGGCCATTAGTGAGGGAACTGGGACAAACCTGAGAACTTCAGTGCAGGGAATACATAGGCTACTAGAAATAGGGAAGCACTCATATACCAAGGAGTCACAAATTGACAAGCAGGATATACTGAAGATAGAACACCTATACACATCAAAAGAATTCACCAAGAGAGTAATAAGAGAGCCCACGGACTGGGGAAACATCTTTAATCTACCATACTGTTTTAGCTTCCAAAAAGAAAAAAAACTAATTGCCCACTGAGTAGGTGGGCAAAGGATTTGAAGAGAAGTTTTACAGAGGCAGAAATCCAAATGGCCAATATACATATCAGAAAATGTTCAAGATCATTATCAATAAGAGAAATAATTAAAACAGCAATGAGATATCACCTAATGCCCACAAAGATAGCCCAGATCAAAAAATCAGAAAGCAGCAAGTGTTGCAGGGGATGTGGGGAGACCAGAATGCTCATCCACTGCTGGTGGACCTGTCGGTAAGTATAGACACTCTGGGAGTGGATTTGGTGATATCTAACACAGATGGGAAAGGAGCTATCTTATAACCCCAAAATACCCCTACTGGACATATACCTAGAAGAGGCAAGGAACAAACCATGGCCAGACATCTGTCTGCAATGTTCATGGTGACACAGTTGACAATTGCAAGGAGTTGGAAACAACCCAAATTTCCATCAAGAGGCGAATGGATTAAAACCGTGGGGCATACATACAATGGAGTACTATGCATCCCTAAAAAGCAGTGGTGAAAGCATGAAGCTCATCACCACATGGGAGAGCTGCAGGAGGCTATGCTAAGCAAAGTAAGTGAAGCACAAAAGGACAAGTACAAGATGAATCCACTGAGGTAAGCTTTAAAAAAATACAAACGGGGCAAAGGGGGAAAGCTACTACATACAAGCATTACTGGGGTGAGTTTCAGGTAATACGGCAGGGGACAGACCAAATCCAGGGATACATATTGTAGCGAACTAAGAAATGGGGAGGGGGAGACATGAGTAGTGGTAGAACAGGTCACTAACCCACCCAAGGGGAGGGTACTGCTGATATCTTCACAGGGAAAGAGGACCAAACTTTAACTTGGTGCTCCAAGACCAAGTGCATGGTCTTAACATGGTGAATACAGCATACCGGCATGAAGCAGGGATCCAGTAGAGAGGTCTGAGGGGCCAGCGCCAATCCCAGCTATGTGGACAACCTCCCCTCCCAGCAGAAGACTTCACTTCAGAGAACTGAAGCTGCAGATCAGGGAGAGGAGTATGTCTGATCAGAGCACACAGGACCAAATAAAGGGGAAGGAAGAGCAAGGGGAACACATCCTGGACCACTAATCCCTGAGGATGATATTTCTGCTCAGAGCAGCCAAAGCACAAGGAGGTCCATAGTGCCGGCCCTACTCTGAGACACGATATCCCTCATTGACCCATAGCGCTACAGGGCGACAGCACTGGAGACACAATATGGAAATCACACCCAATTATCCCACCACACTGAGGTGAAACACTAAGGGTGTGCAACAGAACGACAAGGAGAACAGAGCAACAAAGTCCCCGGGGAGTACAAAAAATAGACTTTGGGGCCAGGACATGACACTCCATCAGACTCGAGTAGAAAACACTCCTAACGGTCAACAAACAGACCTTAAGCTATTTATAGGTGTTTCTTTTTCCGTTGGATTTTGTTGGATTTTGAGGGCATTAGCAGTGAAGGGTGTTGTTTAGCCTGTCAGTCAGGCTACAGCTTGATTGGAGGGCTACTGAGCTAAATGGCTCCCTGGAGGTCAGACCCTCCCTCTCCCTCTCTGCTTCACTTTCCTGTGTTGAAACACTGGAAGAAGTGGAGGAGCTACATGGAGACCCACACTGTCACTGAGATGTTTCCACTGTCATTGGATCCACAAGACTTTTCACCACTGGCCCATGATCTTCCTGCATTCAGCATCATTGCATGCACTGCCTGCATTTGAAAAGGAATTTCAGACTAGCATCCAACTTAGGGGTTAATTTCAGATTTATGGACTTGATCTGGACTAGGCTGGGACATGTTCCCCATATACCATTGCTCTTTGATATACCGCTCTCTCTTACACACATATGCGTGGATTTGTTTCTCTAGTCAACCCGGACCGACACACTTGGTATTTTCAGTCACCTCATATGCATGTGAAAGTTGGACATTAAATAAGGAAGACTGGCTGAGCCCTGGTGGCGTGGTGGTTGTGCGTGGGACTGTGGCCCACTGGGATGGAGGTTCAATTCCAGCTCCACAGGAGCAAAGGCTGGGCCTCCTACTCCCACCACCAGAGGGCAATGATGCCTAAAAAATAAAAAAAAATTAAGGAAAACTGGAGAAGAATTGATGCATTTAAATTATCGTGCCAAATTATTATTGAAGGATATTGAAAGTACCATGGACTGGCAAAAGAACTGACAAATCAAGGGTGAAAGGGTGAAGGTGTTGAATGAAAGAGGAGCCAAAAAAAGAAAAAAGACAGATGGACTAAAGTGGATTAAACTCTTCAGTCCTAGCCAAAAGGTTAGTAGTTGAAACACTCCATTGGCATCATATAAGAAAAGGCTTGGTGATCTGCTTCCAAAGAGTATAGCCTAGTGTCTTAGACAGGGTTCTCTAGAGAAACAAAACCAGGACACACACACACACATTTGAAATACAACAGCTAATGAGTCCACACAGCAGGACAGAGGGTTTAGTTCAACTCACTTTTATGGGACAGTTAATATACTGTAAGCCCTTCAACTCATCCCAGCTGCTGGTCTAACATCCAGGACGCAGACAGCAACATATGCCTTCAGGTAAGAAGCACCGAGTTGGCTGCAGGCAGCAGACCTGGCAAGGTGGGGTGGCAGAAACAGGAAGAGGAGAAGTTGAGGTACTGCAGAGGCCAGGAGCACCGCAGCATGGCAAAGCAGGTCCTGAGAGAGCCTCATGTTCTATGATGCCAGCCTGGCCCACCGTCGCGCAGTCCATGGTTGTGGCAAAGGACTAACTCGGTGGCAGTGTGCTGGTCGGATCACCAGGAAGAAAGAGAGGGGGATGCTAGCCTCAGAAAGCCATTTATCTCAGTGGCCCTTCAATCAAGTGGCGACCTGATTGACAGTCTAAACCCCTCCCATATGTTCCTGTCTATCAATCACGCTTAGGAAATACGATGAGGCAGTTCTACTCTGTTGTCTGAAGTTTCTAAGAGCTGGCTTGGACTCCAAAGCAACCATAGCAGCATATGCAAGTGTTTGTTAGTGTGTGTGAATGTAACTAGAGGGGGAAAGAGAATGGGTAATGTTAGTTATAGACTTCAGAAAGGATTACAGTCGATTTCTATGTCTTATTTAAAAAAACATTTGAAAAGTCAGTGCCTTTGAATCTAGTGATTTCCTTTCTATGAATTTATTCTGCAGAAATATTCAGAGAGTACTCCGGCGAGCCCTGCAGACCCCAGCTTAAGGTGGCCTCCTTCCCACAATGGACACCTGGCTCCTGACTTTTCCTTCCCACCTCTATGGGGCATCAGTACCAGAACTGATGGGGCTACCCCTTGGACTTGGATGAACATTCAACGTCAGCGAAGTCAGCACCTAACATGCCAACACAGGTCCTGCAGGCACAGCTGTACAGTGATCCTAAGTCAAGATTATAGTGAATTCATAGAAATGATGAGAGATAAAAGAGAGTAAAATGAAGGAAGAGTCAGAAACATCTCATGGTAGCATGCTCACCTCCCAAGCGACCATGATCTCAACAGCCAGGTCCATGCACAGCTTGGGCAGGAAGTCAGGGGTGCTGGAGAGAGAGCCAGAGAGAGTTTATTGCTAAGCAAGGTTTATATCTACTTTGGGAATGTGATTGCAGGTAACCACATATCACAAGAAGGCATAAGCATAACAGGAAGGGGATAAGGTAGGGGCATATAGAGACAAGGGGAGAAACTGGGGGTACATATGTGACAAGAAAGGAGGATCCTAGATTCCTGATGGCGACCTAACATTGGTCATCCTAGGCTGGGCTTGACCTCCCGGGCTCCTACAAGGAAATAATCTACTGACCTTATCAGAAGGGAGTGAGCCCTACTTAAGGTGGGACAGACTATACAGTCTGATTGCTCTAGAGGGTTGATAATTCTTAGGGACAATAACCCCTGACCTACTTTTGTTGACTTCCAAGAATATTTGCCATGTGTAGCAAGCAGCTAAGTTTGGCATAATTTGGTGGAGACAACTTGGGAGAAATTGTTCTGTTTCCCACAATCCTAGGCATCTCAAGTGGGAGGCTTGGAGACCACTCAGTGACGGGGGGTTAGGGAGAGAGGACAGGAGGAATGGTTTTGAGCACTTCCCCTCCTGGTGCCAGGAAGAAAGACCAAGAGCAGATGACGAGAACTCTGAGGAGTGCCTGGACATCAAAACTCTACAGAAATACCTCCAGCAATTGCTAAACTTTTCAAGCAAAAAAAAAAAAAAATGACCTGGGGCATGCCCAGGCAGATGTGGGGCTAACTTTAGGGGTTCTCTTTGAAAAGGTGTTCAATTAAAGCACAAACTGCAGTTAATTTTCAAGAATGTACGCAAGCTTGGGACACTGCTACAGAAATGGGTGGAGGAGGCAAGCAACATGGACACTTGCAGGAGATATGCAGAATGGAAACTCCCCCACAGTAGAGAATCATTGAGAACCAAGGAGAGGCAGCCTGGGAAGTCTGTTCCCTTGATACCCAAACCCTCGCAGTAGCAGATAGGTCACATGTCCCTGCAGCTCTTGCTCAAGAAGGAAAGAATCAAAGCTTCTGACCAGAGCCAGAAGGACAGACATCCAGTTGTGACTCCTCCCAGTGGGAGGGTCTTGGAAGTGCTGCGTCTCCTTTGCTGGGAGACCAATGTCTTTTTCCTCCAAGGGTCCCTTGTGGTGCCTTGTGCTCTGGATGCCCTCCTATTTGATTCTGCACTCCTCAATCTCTTTCCCTGAAAGAGAACCCTTCACTTCCGTCCCCAGCCCTCCTCTGGATTCTTTGCATTCAAACTAAGATGCGTGCCCCTCCCAGGAAAAGGTCGGAGTGGAAAGGAAGAAGGTGAGGAAACAGGATCCTATGATTAATACCTGGGCTGAGGAGTTAAGCTCTTCATCACGAAGAAAGAAGTTGGGAACACAAGAGTGGGGGCAAAGTTGAAGGGAACAACTGGTTGGAGGGAAGGTGAAGTCCAATGACATACTTGATATTAATTCCCATATCATGCATCACTTCCTTCTTAAATAAAGAAAACTGGGGTGATATATATATATATATATATATATATATATATATGAAATAATGAAAAATCCAAAAATATATTTATTTGCAATGATATTGGTTTTAGTGTTATCGTAATAATGTGCTAGGGGCTGAGCCCCGGTGGCGTAGTGGTTGTGCGCAGCCCACTGGGACGGAGGTTCAATTCCAGCAGTGGGGCTGGGCCTCCTACTACCACCACTGGAGAGCAGTGATGCCCAAAATAATAATAATAATAATATGCTAGAAAAAAATACACGTAAAGCATGAGTTGTCATTGAATGAAATATTGAGCCTCCACAAGACGGACTACTTTCAGTCATTTAAAGTTGTAATTTGAAATTATTTAAATGTGTGGGGAAATGCTTATTATATGTTTGTTATAAGTAGGGTTCACATGGCTCAGGGAATACAAAGGCTAACTGCAATAGGGCAGGGCACACACACAAGGGAACCTGAAATTGACAAAGGGGATTTGCAAAGGATAAAATATCTGTGTGCCTCAAAAGAATTTATCAAGATGGTAACAAAGCAACCCACAGACTGGGAAAGGATTGTTTAGCAGTGACACAACAGAAAAAGGGTTCATTACAAAAATCTACAACACTCTTCTTGTTTGCAAAAAATAGGAAAACAGTTAACCCTTTGAAGAAGTGGGAACAAGATCTGAAAAGAAGTTTCACTAGGGAGAAGACCCATATGGCCAATAAATATATGAGAAAATGCTCCTGATCATTAGCCATCAAAGAAATGCAAATCAAAACAGCCATGAGATACCATCTAACACCTTTAAGGCTAGCCCAAATCAGAAAGCAACAAATGTTGGAGGGGATGTGGCAAGATAGGAACTCTTCTACATTGCTGGTGGTCTTGGGCATATGTACAGCCACTATGGAAAGCAATCTTTTGAAAAGATGGAAATTGAGCTACCTTATTACCAGCTCTCCTTCTACTGGACATATACCCAAAAGAGGTATGAAATAAACCACACCCAGTCATATGCACTCCAAAGTTTATTGCAGCGCAATTCACATTCACAAAGAGTTGGAAATAATCTAAATTTTCATCGGCAGACAAGTAGGTCAATAAACTCTGACACATACACACAATGGAGTACTGTGCTTCACTAAAAAGCACATGAAGCATGCCTTTTCATGGGAAGAGTAGGAGGAAATTATGCTAAGCAAGGTCAGCCAATCACAAAAGGAGAGGTACAGCATGAGTCCCCTGAGGTAAGTGCAATCAGTGCAGTAGGTATAGAAGAGAAGCCTCCTATATCATAACATTGGTGTTGGAATACAGAGAATCAGGAGGAGGTTGGAAAGGAGGTACATGTTGTCCAACACAAAAATGGGAAAAGGAGGGAGGGGGAGAGAGAGAAGTGGGGTGAAAGTGAAATGATAACAGAGGGAGTACAGCCCCCCCCCCCGGGGGAGAGTACTGGTCTTGTCTGCACAGAATCAGGAGTGGGCAGCCAGACCCACTCCATGATGCACCAACCATGAGGACAGCATGGCCATATGGAGGGATGCATGAAAAGAGAGAGAAACAAAGCTGGCCGCAACCAAAGTCAGACTGACCCCCTCACTGGAATGGGATGTGGCAGAAAGCAGACCTGAACCTACAGGTTGGGGAGAGGGGCTGGCATTCCACACCCACACAGAGGCAGGCCTGGAGGGAGCAAGAGAAAGAGAGAGCTGGACCCCACTCGTGCACACTAGGCTCAGAGGATAACCTCCCTGTGCGGAGCTATTGGTACACAGAGGGGACTGGGCAACCAACAATAGCATGTGTCACGCTGTCCCTTCGCTGGAGCAGACTGTAGCAGAGGACACTTATGGAGTCACATGGTGCAATCTGAACTCCCCCAAAACAGTGTACCAAGAAGGGAGCATACCAGATCAGCAGCTGAAGCAAGGCAGGCTTATGAAGCCCCTAATAATTCCCCAAGGGGGCGCTCCAAGCCAGGAGGGGAAGCTCCTGGACAGTCTTCAAGGCCAGCGAACAGACACAGGATTTTTATATATTTCTTCCCTCTTAAAATTTTTTTAATTTTTCTCATTTATTACTATTTTCATTTTAAAAATCAGTTTGGACTATGACATAGTTAGTGTGCCTACCTACCTATATAGGATAGGCATGGCAGGCATGTCTGAGGAAAGAACAGCAGAACCAATGATCCTGTAGAGATCTGGTGGGGGAAGGGTGGGAAGGGTGCTGTGAGCAGGCTGAGCGATGAACAGGAGTGTTGGACTGGGGTGTTGGAGTCAATAACAAGGAGGAGATGGGGATCTGAGGCCAACATGGGGGCAGTGGAGGGGCCTTTAAGAGCAACTGCAAACTAGCTAAAAGGAGATATGAAGAGGTAGCAATAAGGGGAGAATGACAGTGGGGCAGGAGGAACGTAAAAGGAAACAGAGGAAGGACCTAGGAAGCAAAGAAATGGGTAGAGGTATAAACATGATGGTGTACATATGTAAATACATTAACCTACAAAAACAGAAGTCTTGACCCATGTGTATATATTTATATGTCAAAAAACTGAGGTAGGGAATGGACTTTGGGCCTCTGGTCATACCCTATCTCAATACAAGAACACTTTGTTCTAAACAGTCTGCAGTCTGAGATGTTCACCCTCCCCACACAATTGCTGAAGACAAAAATGTGTGCATAAGTAAATGTGGTGAAGAAGGCAGATGGTGCCCGGCTATTAAAAGATAGAGCACCTGGGGTCTTACAGGCTTGAAGTTACACAAGCTTCCATTAAGCAGAGAAGCAACAAGCCCATAGGAAGAATCATACCACTAGTGTGATTATGAGGGCTCATCAGGGACGGGTAATAGGCATTGAAGACACATAACAAACAAAACATATGGTTGAGAATGAGGAGGGGGTGGAGCAGAGACCCAAAGCCCACCTGTAGACAATGGAACAATTCCCCCGACAAAGGGGTGACAGGGGAGGGATGAATCAACCAGGGCTCACTAAAGTATTGATGAAGCACACTATGTTCCTTTGGTTCCTTGAGGCTTTCTCAGCCCCTATGACCGTAACCCCAGTGCTGCTTCTCAATTCAGACTAGACTGGGACATGTATACAGGTATAAGTAAAAAATGGGAGGTAGTGATGCACAGAATCCAGGAACAGAAGTGGGAATAGTGACACCAGAAGGGTAGGTGGGAGAGGAAGGGAGAAATATGGAAGCAATTGTAATGATCAACACATAACCATACACCCCTCCTCAGGGGGATGAACGACAGAAAACATGGGGCAAGGGAAAAAGAAGTTGGTGTGAGAAATGAAAATAATAGCATTGCACAATCTAGGGGGAGAGGGGAAGAGCTGATACCAAGGGCTCAATAGAAAGTAAATGTCTAAAAAAATAATTTCAAACATACCTGATTCAATTTATGGATGGATAGTGATAACAGTTGCATGAGCCCCCAATAAAATGATTTTAAAAAGCAACAACAAAGAAGTAGGGTTCAAAACTTTATAAAGTACTATACCAGCTTTATAAACATCTGTATACATCAATATAATAAAGAAGAGGTGAGGATATCTAGTGAGAACTTATTAGTGGTTGTCTATAGATGTCCATTTCAAAATTGCTTTTTAAAATTTCTCCTATGTAATTTTTTCTGACAAAACTATAGATATTACATGCTCTTTGTATAATGTCCCAAGAAAACTGAAGACAAATTATGAAAGAAAGAACAAGGAAATAATGCAAGAGGAGTTCCATCAGTTATTTAAAGAAAAGCGCCCTTTATCAAAATTACTTCAATGAATTTCACCAAGTTCTTGTATCTCGGAACTTTGAATTGCGCTAGAACATTTAATATAAGAGCAATTAAAAATTAAGGTCTACATTCCCTCTTGGGTAATAAATCAGAGACTATTTCCCTTGTAAATGAGCACACTGGCTAAGTTTAGTTTCCAAAATTTAGCCTCTGTTTTACAAAAAGCTTGTCGCATCTGTATCCAAAAAGAAATTTATAATTTCTACTTCATTTCTTTCGGGGGGGAGGAGGGATTCAGAATAAGTATGAAAAATATTTGTGTGTACTGATTTATAAATGCATACATTCTGAAATGTGAAGACTAGTTCTTTGGAGAGTAAAAATGAACAAATTAGATTTGGTAAAAAACTGTTCTGCTTGCCAAAACAGAAGAAAAAGAGAGCCCTCATTGATGTGCATCTATCTCACCTGTAATGGGAATCCAGAGTCTATAAGTAGGGCCAATGGTTAATATCCAGCTACTGACAAAGAGCTTGGTGTTTTTAAATGACCCGGAGACACCCAGGAGAGAGGTGTGGCAACCTCATGCTGAAAACCAACCATTGAGAATGCTGTGGTGCACAGGGACCCAGCACACACGTCAATGAGCTGAAGGACGTGTAGTCCAATGGCAACTGTTTTTGTTTGCTTGCTCTTTATTCTTGTTGTTATATTTGTGACTCTCACTTTACCCCTAAGTTTAATTCTATTAAAATAAATTCTATTCCTTAGCATTCAAGGGTTTTAGTGGTTGGGTTTTGTTGTTGTTGTTGTTGTTGTTTGTTTGTTTTTAGTTTGGGGGTGTTTTTAATGATTTTGACTAAAGAGCGAGAATCTCAGCTTCTGGAAGAACCACTTGTTTTTGCCTGTCTTTGTACTTCTCCTCAAATTTGACGTTGCATTTAAGATCAGGGTCTCTGAAGGCATCCTTGTTGATAGTTTTGTCCAAGCAGACGTCTACACAGCACCTTGTGGGCATGAGGTGATTACAGTTCTACACCTTCATGAAAGACTTGATTTTTTATTCCTTCGCAATTTTCTTCTTGCCCATGGCAGCTGTCACTTTGCAGGGATAGCGGTTGCTTCCAGCCACTGGGGCATGGCTGTAGGGGCAGTCTCAGATGCCATCTTCCATGTTCTTCATGATGACGGCTTAGCACCCTGCGCGCCATCCCACCAGCACCAGCACCACCTTCCTGGGGCTCATGAGCTTGCCCATTTCAACAACACGCTTTCAGGCTGACAACAGAAAGAAGAAACAGCACTGCTTTTAAGTTGTGTTCACAAAAGAGAAACTAAATTTAACTCAATTAATTTAATTGATTATAAATTTAAGTTAAAATTAAATTTTGATTAAATATACTTTCCCCTGGAGAAAGGCAATAATGAGAAAAGGACCAAGAACATGAGAATAAAATATTGACGCTAGAGAAACAAAGGCTACATAGTACATACAGTAAAGCAGTAAAATAGCAAGCAACCTACTGAAAAGGGCATTAAAACAAAGAGAGATAAATGCAGGATATGTGGTGCAGGTGGAGAGGCACTTTCGTTGTATTATTGATGCACATCTGCCATACTCATCTCCCATGACACCGCCTTACTTTTCTCAGTGGGAGAAAGAGGCACTGTTTCTGTCAGGTTTACGATATCAGACACCTGGAAGGCGGGGGGGGGGGGGGGTCTTCTGTCTTATATACAAAGGCTATGAGTTGGAAGTCGCTCAGCAGCAGTGGGCTGTGGGAGTAAATGGACAGCAGCAACTTAAAAGAGCACAGAGGAAACTTGGGGGCCAGTGAGTTTATGTTAAAGGGAATGAAAAAACAGGAGAAGATGTCGGTTGTGCCTCTTGGTCGTGTTGCGTGTTGTTCTCAAGCTATTCTCAGTCTCTTTTTCATTACTTGTTCTTCTTTTAGATTGGAGTCTATAGATTTGTCTTCAAGTTCACTAATTCAGGTTTCCATCTCTTCAATTCTGTTTCTCTGCTCCTTTTAGTATTGTGTAATTCTATGATAGTGTTTGAGTTTTGTGTTTCTGTTTGGAGATTTTCTTGTAAGGCATGTAATGAGTATTATTTTTCTGTTTTTCACTTTTCCTCTTAGACTCTTCCTTCATCTGTTGCATGAATGCAATCATCATGCTTTTTAATTTCTTTTTCTGGCAATTCTGTAGGCTGCTCAATATCAGGCATTTCATTTAAGTCTGTTTATTGTTCACTTGTGTATGTTTCCTCTGTGTTGCATGTGTAAACTGATATCTTCTGCTGCTTTCTTGACATCTTGGGGTTGCTAGTAGGGACGTTAGGTAGGTGAGGTTATGTGAAAGAAGTTAACTGACAGGTGATGCAGAAAGATGGTAGATATTTTATATTAAGTATGTAAAAGTGTGTTAGATTTGTGTTTGGGGAGACCAAACAAAAGAGAGACCATGTAGTATGAATTAGTAGACTAAAAGAAAGGAAATTAGACTAAAGAAGTTGCCTTGTTTTGCATTGATGGAGGAATAATATTTGAGAGAAAAAAATAAAAACATTGTAAGGATAGTGTCAGCTTTGGGTTTTATGAGGATAAAACAGAAGGATTAATGAGAAGAAAAGAAAAATAGGTTAAAAGGGCTATGAAATAAAAGTTTGAATGTTAAAATTAATGAAGCAAAGGGTAAAAGACAAAAGTATTAAAAATAAAAATAGAAAAATAACACTAGAATTAGAAGTGGAAGAGTTGTTATTGTATATTTGTTTGGGCTCTAAGCTTTGCCCAGGAGTTTTGTCTCTGATATGGATGCTAACTTGTGAATTGATGATGTGCTGAGAGACTAGAAAACAAAGTAAATTGAAAACAAAAAAGTAAATTACTATATATTTTCTCCTGTCCTTATGTATACCAGCAGGATGAATTGTAAGAATAGCATACAGCTATGCTTTCAAGAGAGAGAGGACAGAGGGATGATATATCACTGAGCAACAACAATAGCAAAAAAAGAACAACTAGAATCTAGATCTTGTCCGTGGGGTAAATCAGGATCGTGTGGGGCACCAGTCTTTTGGTCAGCCAGGGACAGTTGTTTAACTGCCTCGTGGTCTTTTAGGATGGCAGGGAAGGGTTGAGATTAAGGCTAAGGGAATGAGTGTGGTGCCTGGTGTGTCTGAGAACCTTGTTTCTTATGATTTCCGTTAATTAAAGCAATAGAGCTATATGGATCAGATCAGAGAGGACGGGGTTCACTGCTTTTGGATGATGGAGGTGACTAATCAGGGTGTGGGAGTGGGATCTACACCTGCCAACAAAAGAAAAAAATCCTTCAAAGGGCAGTGCTTTTTAAGTGCCTTAAGATGGGGGCTAGGCAGAGCTGTACCTCAGGGCTGGGGCATTAGTTTTGTGGCATGGGACGATGTCTCTCAGCAGTTCCAATTACCCTGTTCTCTGGCCATAGCAGACTGTTCAGAATCTCTTAAACTCAATATCCATGTAATTGTAAAGTGACCAGACATTCCGCTTTGTGCAGGACAATCCTGATTTTAAACAATTTTTCCATGGCATTTTTAAAAAGTACCAATTTTGGGAAAGAATGCATGACAAGCTAGGGAATGGCGAGAGAATGGGAAGGGTATATACCCCCTCTATCCCCCTCTTCCTCCCCCCTGTTAATGGTGTCCCACTTAAAAACTGGTCACTTTAATTTGTAATGGCACACCTGTCTTCAATCTGTTCCTTTCGTTCACTTACAAACAAATTAATTTATTTGCTCTAAAAAGTTTCTTTACTCTCAAAAAAGTTGCTTACTGTCAAGCAACGCTAACTTTGCACTGAATATTAGTGATGGGCTAACCACAGGTTTATACAAAGGAATGAAAATAAAAGCAGGTTTTTGCTGAAACAATTTATATTTCATTAGAATTCTATTATAAAATAAATGAATTACAAAACAGGCAGAAGGAATAGAGAAGGGCAATATTTATATTTTATGTTCAGAAAAGAATAGGCATGTTTTGTTTCACTGAAAGTTTGTGCCAAGTGCTCAGTAACATAACTGTTTAATAATAAGCAGAGGGGTAATTAGTGATTTCTTCTGGTCACATTAGTGCAAAGTCACATTAGTTTACAAAGACTGATTTCACCTCCATCTGATATGAAATTTACAATTTGTACTTCAGGTATTTCTGAAAAAAAGTTCAGGATAAGTATGAAAAAATTAATTGTGTGCGTATTCCTTCTTTTCTAATAATGCTTCTCTAGTCTCTAGTGAAATTTGACCCAAACCTCTGGATTCAATTCAACGTTGCCTTCTAGAGGAATCTATATGTAATTTACCTTTCCCCTTAATTTGCTATTAAAATATCCATTTTCTGTTCTCTTTGTGGCTAGTTTATCATCCTTTTCACCTTCTTCTTACTTTAGATTGATGCCAATGCATATCTTTCCAATTGATCACAGAAACTTTGCAACAAGAACCAATGCTTGCTCTTTTGATGCACTGTTTCTGTATAGCCCCAAACTGAACAAGCATTTGGTCAATCACCTTATTTTCTTTGAAAGAATAGGTAGTTCTTGTGTTAGTATGGGTAGATTAGAGAAAAAAATTCATAGACACTCACATGTGTATAGGAAAGAACTTTATATACAAGAACAATTAACTATTGAGAAAACATCCCAGCTCAGTCCAGATCAAGTCCATAAGTCTGATATAAGTCCATATGTCCAAAAACAATCTATAACGTCATCTTCAGACTCAAGAAACACATGCAATGATGCCAAATGCAGGAAGATCACAAACCAGTGGGTGGGAAGTCTTGTGGGTCTGGTGGCGTTGTAAGCAACTCAACACTGGCAGGGGTCTCCACGTGGCTCCTCCATCTCCAGGGCTCTGGCTGCATCAGGGTAACTCCATGTGGCTTCTCAGAAATGTCTCCAGGGCATGTGTGCCACCTCCAAATGAGGTCATCAAGCTGCGATTGATTGCTAGACAAGCTCCACCCCTTCACTTGTAAGTCTCAGATTGACAACAGATTATGTAACGACCACAGTTCTTTAGTTATAATAAACAGATACACAACTTTTTAATCCCAGGGAAAGAAGTTCCATAAGTATTGTAAAGATGGCAGTGGTGGTTCAGTAGTAGAAAACCTTGTCCTTCTGGAAGCAAATGATGTCACCACTCATCTGTCAGTGGAGGCTCCTATTTGCGATGATGTTGAACAGGTTTCCAAAGAACTTCTAGACTAAGATAAATTGGGAATAAAGATTTTGACATTTACCCTTGAAAACAAGTTAATGAAAGCCCTATGGGCCACAATAGTGCAATTTGCAATCAATCGTGAACATAGCGTGAGACCAGGCATGGCTCCTTCCATTGTACATGGGTTCCCGTAAGTAGGGGACTGATTTCATGGTGGCTAACAACAAAACTTTCAAAGTGGGCCATATGAATCATGAGATGGCAGCTTGGCTTTTTGCTTTTCTGTGTTTTCCACCTATTCAACGGTGATTTAAATTTTTTTTCAGAACATAAATGATTAATTTTGTTGTTGTAGGAAAGAATGGAAGGTTTTTTAGTCAGGTATGAACATCTTTGTCCAACCAAATATGGTCCATCTCCAGTATCAAGGGACCCAGTGGATGATGTCTGTCCGTCCAGCAGCAGGTGTTGGAAGTCACTGTGAGAGATGACAACTTGACTGGGAGCGTAATGCTTCGATGACTCCTGGCTGTTGTCGTGGAGTGTTAGTAGCAAAACGAGTTCAGTGCTGGAGGGCCAACAGGAATATCCACAGTTTGAACTCACCAGACATGTTGTGGAGGAAACGCCAGGTAATCTTCCAGAGAGCTTCACAGATTTGGAAACCATGAAGAGCTACCTACAGGGTTCTGTGTAGGCGCCATGGTGGTGTCGTGGTTCCTCTTTGGACTTCTAGCCCCGAGATGTGCATTTGCAAACCACTAGTCACTCGTGGGAGAAAGAGGAAGCTCCCTACTAACATAAAGAGTCTTGGAAATCCACAGAAGCAGTTCTAGACTGTCCAGGGTCACTATGAGTTGGCATCACCTGGCTATCAGTCATAGGATGGCCCTCTTTGTGAGGGTCACTGTAAGTGAGAATTGACTTGTGAGCGCTGGGCTTGTGTTGGGGATGTGACTGTCTTAGGAGTAGAGATGACAACTCAGGTCTGCTTCTGGTTCCCCAGGAGTGCCATAGGGCACCCAGAGAAGCTAATGACATGGCCTCAGTGGAGCACGTGGTGTCAGAGAAGGGTAGCCTCAACTAGAAGGCCAAGCAGAACTACAGTGGCTCACTCGATGCAGAGTGCTGGGGGAAAGGCTGATTGTGACCCAGTGTCAGGACTGGTCATCACCGTCTCCTTGAAGCTCACAACAACCTAAGGAGATCATTGCTGTTTCTGATTTACAGAGAACACTGTGGAATTGAAATGACTGTTTCAAAATCGCCTAGAGAGATCATTGTCCAGCTCAGTCAGACTTCAGGAAGTCTGGAGCAACCCACTGTCCTCTACGTGTTTCTGAGCTGTGCAGATAACTCCTGGGAGGAGTAGCAAATACCGTGCCTATCTGAAATGTTAAAAGTAACTCCGGAGAGCTCAGTCTCAGCCGTGTAAATAGGCATCTACTGACAGCAGGCAATTGCAAACGTTTAGTACCTTCTCCTTATTTTCACAGATGGATCTTAGAGTACAGTGGTGACCTTTCCTTTACTCATTAGTGAGATCGGACAGATAATGCCATCTCCACACATGAGAAATAAAGGTTAGTGTTACCATTTTGACCACAGCAAAAGCAGAGGAAAGCAGAACATAAGGAACTCTTGATGAAATGTTTGGGTTTAGAGGGTGATCATTTTATTGAGGGCTCATACAACTTTTATCACAATCCATGCATCCATTCATCCACTGTATGTCAAGCACATTTGTATATTTGTTCCTCTCAAAACACTTGCTTTCTACTTAAGCCCTTGAATCAGCTCCTCATTTTTCCCCACTCTCCCTGCTCCTCACTCTCTCATGAGTCCTTGATAATTTATAAATTATTATTTTGTCATCTTACACCATCTGATGTCTCTCTTCACCCACTTTCCTGTTGTCCTTCAAGGGAGGCGGTTACATGCAGAACCTTATCATCAGTTCCCGGTGAAAATGTTTTATATTTGTATTGTGGCAGTTACTATAAGTCTGTATACATTTTTTAGAAATCACCAATCTTTATGCTTAGCCTGGGTGAATTTCATTGCATGCATATTATACTTCAATAACGTCACAAAAACATGTAGAGAAAAGCTTATGTGGTTTAATGGCTTCAAGTAAACATGAAGTAGAATTCTTTGCTGTGAGTTGAAGAGCACAAGCTCAGTAAATGGACACATGTGCCTTCTGTGGACAGTGCTCATGAGCTCCTATCCTGATTCTTTCTCAAAAGACGGACAGAACAGGGTAAAAGGCATTGTGACAGTATTTTATGGATTTTATGGATTCTCAGCTGTTAGGTCTTTCAGAGACAAGATCTTTAATTAATAGATTTAATGAGGGAGGTGAAGTTTGTCGAGACCAGAAAACCAAAGGAAAAGGCGTGGAATGAATTTAGAATAGCCAGATAAGAAAAGGTTAGAGCTGGCTCATTGTCTAAAGCAGAGACTTAGCTCACGTAAAAGGTATGAAGTCCATGAGAGTCACTGTTACATAAAGGAAGAGAAAATTAGGTTTAATACAAGCCCATTAGGTTTAATTACAAGTAAAATTAGGTTTAATACAAGTAAAATTAGGTTTAATACAAGTAAAAAACTACAGCAGAGTCTGGCGAACAAGAAGCTAATGAGTTCTTCCATGGCTACTGTCACTGCCAACCTGTTTATTGCAGAGAATAACTTTATTGCATAGAACTAGCACGTGAGGAAAGAAGGTGCTGACAGATAGAAGTGGAGTAAGGAATTTAGAGAGAGAGATTTCAGAGGGTCCCCAGGGCAAGAGCAAGAGAGAGAGAACAAAGGATAAATTGGGGTATTTTAAGTCTTTAGAATGTCTACAACTTTATTAGGCAGGGGAATTCCTGAATGTCTTTCTGGTGGGTGCTGATAATTCAAATGGATCTGACACCAACTTCAGCTAGCTTGATGTCACTTAAACAGGTGGGAAGAAGGGCAGAGTCAGCTTTGTAAACAGAATAAATGTCTGCAGCTGTCCTTAGTAATGCTGCCACCTGACACTAGATCAGTGAGTGCTGATTATCTAGTTTATATTTTATTTACTTATCTATTTTTAACTCCTTTTGATAAAGTTCTGCATTCTTAAAGTGATAATACTTGGGGTGTGTTTTTATGTTCTCAGATATTGACTAGAAATCTACCTCCTGAGACCATGTTTTTTAACCCTTTAATAATATTGTCCAGGAAATAAAACCTAATTCCTGAAGGGTTGAGAAAGAATATGCAACCACAAGCACTGGGCTCAAAAAAAAAAAAAAGACTAAGATTCTTCATTCCAATGAGATGATTTTGTGTTTGTAAGACCATCTCGTACCTGGCTTGATGGCACCCAACAACAACAATGACTTTATCACAGAAAATACATTGTGAACAATACAAAAGGTGACTATACCCGCCTGCTTCTCCAGATGGAACACACAGAAATCAAACTGACTTTATCTGTTCGAGCAAGACAGAGCTCAATATCAGCAGCTAAAAGTAGGCCAGGTGCTGACTATAGAACAAACCACCAATTTCTCATATGTAAGGTCAGGTTGAAGCTGAAGAAAAGGAAAAAAAGTCCACATGAGCCAAATATGACCTTGACGCTATCCCATGTAAATATCAAGGATATCTCAAGAATAAATATTCTGCATTGAACACTAATTACAGAAGATCTGATGAGCTGTGGAGGGATATGAAGGATATCATTCTTGAAGAAAACAAAAGGCAATATAGCACCAATGAAACATAAAACTTTCCTCTAGTTCTTTAATGCTTCCCCACACCCACCCAAATTATCACAATCCCAATTCTACCTTACAAATCTGGCTAGACTAGAGCATGTACACAGGTATAGATAAGAGCTGAAAACACAGGGACTCCAGGACAGAGAAACCCCTCGGGACCAATAATGAGAGTAGTGATACCAGGAGGGTAATGGGAAGGTAGGGGGAGAAAGAATGGACGGATCACAAGGATCTACATATAGCCACTTCTCTCAGGGACAGACAACAGAAAAGGGGGTGAAGGGAGACAGTAGTCAGTATAAGACATGAAAAATAGTAATAATTTATAAATTATCAAGGGTGGGTGAGGGAGGGTGAGAGAGGAGTGGGAATGAGGAGCTGATACCAAGGGCTCAAGTAGAAAGAACATGTTTGAAAATGATGATGGATCCTTCCAGTTTTCTTAGCCCTCAAACTTAAACAGTGGTTCAAGTGACTTAAAGAAAAAAAGGAGGAAAGTGAAACTGAAATGGATTTGGAGTCTGGTGACAAATAAGGTCACTTCAAACAATAGCACACACACACACACAAAGAAAATAATGATGGCAGCAAACGAACTTGTCACAACGGATGGATGGATGCATCATGATAAGAGTTATATGAGCCCCCAATAAAATGATTTTTTGAAAGCTACCCAAAGATGATTTTGTTTTAAAGATGATGGCAACAAATGTGCTTGACACAATGTGTATATGTATGTATTGTGATAAGAGCTCCCCAATAAAATGATTAAAAAGAAAAAAAGGGAATTTCGCAAGCACAGCAAAAGGTAGATAAAAAGATAGAAAACAGAAAAGTCTATGTCAGAGGAGACTTTGAAACAAATGGAAAAATTTATTGCTCTTCTAAAACTTAATTTCTTAATGCCCTAAAATTCAAAGAAAGAAGCAACTGCTTTAGTCAATCTTGGGGTGGGTGTGGGGCTTGGGGCAGTACTTTTAGGGTTGAGCAGGTATCTGTGTTAGGCCTGGTTGACTAGAGAAACAAATCCGGAGACTCTCATGTATGTGTGAGAGAAAGCTTCATGTCAAGACACCATTACGTATGGAGAACACAGCCCAGTCCAGCCCAGCTCAAGTCCATTAAGTCCAATACTAGTCCATAAGTCTTCAGACTCATGCAGTCATAAACAATGATGCAGAATTCAGGCATATCACAGGCTGATGGGTGCAAAGTTTTGGACTTCCATCTCCAGGGAAATGCGGAGCAAGCATCGCCCGGGGTCTGGCAGCAACTAGCGTCCCCCAGCAGGAAGGTGAAAGCAGAGAGAGGGGGGAGGGTCCCAAGACCCTCCTTAGGAGAAGGCCAGGCTCACAGTGAGTCATCATCAGGCTGTGAACTGGGTGACAGGTTGAATACCACCCCTACACTTTTATAAATCCTCAATTCCATATGAAATTATGTAGCTGCTAAAATATCTATGAGCCTGGCCACTCACTACACCTGAAGTCACCATGTAGAATCACAAATTAAAAAAGTATTATTTCCCAAAGACTAAATCCTTGTAACTGAACATTTTTCAGAAACCACTCAAACACATTCTATAGCTTGCAGGATTTCAAATGATATAAATTTAAGCCACATGTCAAACATTTAAAAGCAATTTACCAATACAAAAGACTTGCATAAAATATGTTCTTTCTCAGGAACAGAAAACATATACCTTAATAATGATCTGAATACTAAGTCTATATTAATAATTTTGAGGCTTCTCAGAATTGTGTCAGAATGTTCTTGAAACAAAGAAAACTGGTTACAGAATCACAACCCTAACTTCCCCAACCTCTCTTCCCACACAGTTTTCATGCTGCACTTCGGGTCCCATAGCTCCAAGTCCAAGTTTCCACACTTAATTCTTCTTTTTTTTTTTTTTTTTGATTATTCATTCTTGATACAGGATTGTGCATTTCAGGAATGTAGTGTGCTATTTGGGAAAATGAGCCCAGGAAAATTTCAAGTCCCAGAATAGGGTTAATGCTATTTGGACAGAGAATTCTCAACCCTCATACACTTAGAGGAGGTCTAGAGGAGTCTAGAGGAGGTCACCCAGATTACAGGAAGCCGTGCCCATTAGTATTACAGACTCCTCATTCCATGGGGAATTAGCCAGAGAAGTAATCAGCAAGGTGGTCTGTACCTTGGAGCCCAGAGTGAAGTTTGCTTCTCTTGACTGGACCTAGAACTGGAATTAGAATATACCTTTTCTGGACATCGTAAACACAGAACCAAGAAAGGAAAGAAAAGTAATGCACATTTCACTAAAGGATTTGAAGAGACAGAAAGATTAATCATCAAAAGAGTTATAAGATAATAAAAGTCGCATCCTCATGTGGCTGGGTGCCGTAGCTCTAGCACCCTACGATCCTTGTATAGCAGAAAGAAACACTGCCCAATTCTATGGCATCTGCAAAATTTTTGTCATGCTTGAGCCCATTAATACAGCCATTATGTAAATCCATCTTATCAAGAGTCTTCCTGTTTTTGTTGATCCTCTACTTTCCCAAGTTTATTGTCCTTTTCCACAGGCTGCTTTGTCCTGATAACATGTCTAGAGGAAGTGGGACGTAGCACGATCATTCCAGCTTCTGTGGAACATTCTGGCAGTATTTCCTTCAAGGTAGATTTGTTTGCTTGTCTGGTAGTTTGTTCTTCTGGATCTTCAACAGGAAGTATTTCAGGTCCTGTTCACTTTAAGCAAACAAGGTTGTGTTATCTCTATAGCACATCTTATCAGCGGACCTTCCTGCAATCCTGTTGTCACAATTAGCTTAGATTATTTGCTCAACATACAGATTAAATAGGAATGAGTAAAGGACACATCCCAGACACACACAATTGCTATTTTTAGTATATGTGCTGCCAAAGCGAGCACCACAATGGCTATTTTTAAACCAAACCGTATTCCATTATTATATGAGAACTACCACCTCTTGGTCTGCGTTCCAGATTCCATATGAGAAAAATTAGGGGTTTGAAACTCCCATTCTTCCCAATATTATGTATGGTTTGCTTTATCCACACAATCAAATGTCTTTTCATAGCAATAAAACATAAGTAAGCATCTCTATACTGTTTTCTGCTCTCAACCAAGATCCATGTGTTATCAGCAGTGATATGCCTTGTACCACTTCCCCTTCTGAATCTGGAAACTATAAATGTATTACTGCAATCACTTTTGAATTTTGTTGAACAAGATTTTCCTTGCACGTGATATTAAGGATGTTTGATAATTTGCATGTTTGGTTTAGTCACCTTTTGGAATGGGCACAAATATGGATCTCTTCTGGATGTTTGCTGTGTATGATTTTTGTTTTTTGTAGTTTTATTGATTTCTTTGTTCATCCTCTATTTCTGCTTTGTTTTGAATACCAGTTTCATTATTTTGATTTCTGGGTATTGTTTTCCTGGATGTTGCTCATCTGGTTTTTTATTCTCTGCTCAAAGTGTTCCCATTAGAATGCTTTTAATGCTAGTGTGTTTGACCAGTAATGAAACCAATCCAATTATACTCATAAAGCTGTAAGAAAGAGCTTTAAATCAACAAGCATTTATATATTTTAAAAAATCACAACCCACTCCAACTCAATACTAGTCCATAAGTCCTTCTTCAGATTCATGCAGTCACATATGCATTGATGCAGAACACAGGAATATCACAGACCAGTAGGTGCAAAATCTTGTGATGGAAGCATCTTCAGGGGTCTGGTGGCAATCAGAGTCATTCAGCAGGGAGGTGAAGGCAGAGATAAGGGGAGGTTTCCAGCCTTTCTTATGAGGTGGTTAAGCCCAGAAGGAGGCACCATCAGGCTGTGATCTGATTGACAGGTTGAATACCACCCCTACACTATTAGATATCTTCAAGTTTACATGAAATTATGTGACAACCACAGCTATGCTCTCTCTCTCTCTCTCTCTCTCTCTCTCTCTCTCTCTCTCTCTCTTATATCTATATGTTAATCATAATCAACAAACATGGACACTTAAGTGGGCATGGAACATTTACAAGTTAGAAGACACATTCTATGTCTTTCAAGGAACCCAGGTGAGAAACTATGACCATAAAAGAGGCAAATTATAATATTTGTTCAAAATTTTCATCAAGTAAATGAGCCAAGCACAAATAAATGTATATGCAAAATTTCCCATTTGTCTCAACTATAGATGCTGGTTCTTTGTTTTGTTTCTTTAATTAGTTTTATTGATGTGTTAGTCTGGGTAAACTAGGGAAACAAATCCACAGAAACTCATATGTATAAGAGAGAGTTTTATATAAAGGTAAGTGTACATTCAGAAAGCACCCCAACCCAGTGCTGCCCACGCCTATAAGTCCAACACGAGCCCATATGTCTGGCACCACAAAGGATCGACAAAGTCCTCCTCAATCTCACAAAACACACACAGTGATGCCAAATGCAGGAGGAAAGTCGAATCAGTGAGCGTGTAAGAAGCATCTCAGTGCTGGCAGGGGTCTCCATGTGGCTGCTCCAGCACCCAAGGCTGCATCAGAGTAAGTCCATTTGGCTTCTAAGGGATGTATTCCAGGAAGTGAGCCTTGCCAACTGAAGCAGGAAACTGGCTAAGGCAGCTGCACCCTGGTCCAACCATCAGTGAGCAAGAGACCAGAAAACTAGATAGTAAAGGCTCACCAAGTCATTTATCTCTCTGCCCTTCAAGTAACCAGCCAGGTTGGCACAATATCTCAATTGATTTACAATCCATGGATTATACAATTCAATGATTTAATTTTGTTTTAAAAGATTGTGCAATCATCTGAATCAATGAAAAAAGAATTGTTCATCATTCTTCTACTCATTGTTCTTAGCTCCCCACTTCCCCCAACCTCTCCTACAAGAAATTATTACTCTAGTTATACTGTCTCTATAGATTTATGTAGCCTAAACTTCATATGAATAAAGCCAGATAGAGAAAAATACCAATAATTACAAACATAACACACAGAAAAACCTCAATCCAAAAAAAAAAAAAAGCAGGAAATAATATAAACTCAAAAACCTAAAGAGAAAACAAATGGTAAAATGTTCAACTTTGACCTAACGTATCTGTCTGAATCTAATTTACAGTGCACTCTATCTCAGGATGTTGTCTAGGGGAACGCTTCTGCTTTTTATATGGCACTTCAAAAGGGAGGGGGCTGCTGCTCTGCAGATGATCAAACAACTTTCTAGACAGGTAGACAGATTAGGGGAAATGGGACTTTTTCCACCAGATGCCTATGCTAAACAAAAACTAGTTGGCCATGCCACAATAAAAGGATTTGAAGGAAATCGGGCACATTTCAGAAACCTATGGGAAGTTCCAAAGCTGGGCATGTGCAGATTAAAGCCTTCTAGGCACGCACACTAGAAACCATCAACACTAGTGTGTGTGCAGGTGCCCAAACACAGCCAGGAAGAAGGACCACTGCTTTCAACTAAACTCGCCTCAAAATGGGGGGAGGGAGGGATAAAAACTAGAATCTCTGGCACTCCTCTTTGGGTTCCACAGCTCCTGCTTTCCCACCCTTTTCCACGAGGTTGGTTGTGCTTCCCAGAAGTGGACTTCTTTGGTTTGGAAATCTTTATCGTCTCCAGTGCAGTCTTGCATGCTTTCCAGGGGTAATGTGAACTATCTAAGACTGTATTGTCCTATAGCTTTCTTTTCCTTCAAAAAAGTTAATTGGATTTAGAAAAGTGCTTCTGCCATGTGAATTCTTTCTGAGTTGAGAAGCAAGAATGGGGAAATTTTAGTCCCCAAACCTTAACATTTTCTCAATTTGTCCTTGGGTTTCTTTTAATTTTATCTGAGAGGCTTCTCTGGGTCAGCATGTCTCAGATTATCTCCAAGTACAGTCTGGTGCCAGAATTTTGCTGGGTCCTGGTTTTATTGTTAATGTTTGGACCGGGAATTAACAGGGCAGCCCCTCGGACCAGGCAGCCCCTCAAACCAGGCAGCCCCTCTCATCCCTTTGCACCAGCCTCACAAGAAGGAGATGAACAATCTGCTGAACATTGTAACCCCTGCCTCTGGCATCTCACAGAGCTTCTTTCTCAGGGCCAGGTCTGTACAGTCTCTTCCCTCCATGTTCCAGGAGGAGGAGCGGTGACGACAAGATGTACTCACAGATCATATCTTGACTCAGACCCTGTAACTGCCACATCAGAAAGCCACATTGGTGCATACGTCCTTGGCTCAAGCCCTATATATGTCCCTCGACCTCACTGCCAGGCAAAGCTTCCCTGGCCTAACTCTCAGGCCTCAGAACCCGCCCAGGAGATCAATATGCTCCTGTCCATTTCTCTGTAGTTCTTTCCCTTCTCCAAAGTCCCCCCAATCCCAATAAAGCAGCTCTTTCCTTTCCTTTCCTACCTAAGCTCTATCTCCTTTCTGCAGCTCCATCCCAGCTGCTCAGTTAAGAAGTTTACCAGGCCATTTCTCACAGTCCTTTGTTCTTCATGTGTTTCACAGTATCCTCTTTAATTCCCTTAGCAGACAGGACAGAAGTTCCTCTTCTGTCCCTGCTGGCAATCAGATAGAGTTGGATTTTAAGGCTCCTTTGGCTCTCCAAAGGAGTGCAGATATGTCCATGCAGTTTGCTCATTTGGTTTCTGGAAGTAAAATTTTTGAATTTTAAATGTTATATTTGGTTATTCCTACCTGAAGTGGCTGAAAGAAAAGAAACGAATATTAGATTGCAGCCCAAGGAAGAAAGGCAGCTTTTGGATTTCCCTAAGGCAAAAACCATGCTGCTTAAACAGAATATCTGAAAGCAGTCCAGGCTTGCTGGGCATACCTTGCCAACAACCTAGAGTCATATGTCGAGAACTTGGAGATTCAGTGTTTACAAAAAAGACTTATTAGAATCTAGCTGTCCTAGGATTATGTTATATTTCTTACTGATTGTTTTTGACATATGTGTGATAGAAATGAATACTGGAAATTATTTTTAGAGAGAGCTTGTAAGCCCACTCTTTATAATTAGATTTTTCTAAAAGGCGCATTAGAATTGCCTGCAAGGAATGGCTTTTGTTTGAAACCAAAATAGAGAGCTTAGAGAAAAAGGAAGCCCCAATCAGTACCTCAAATGTCAGGACATTTGCAATTGTCTCTTTAATGGTGGTATCTTTCCACTGAGGTACAAAGCTTCCCTTTCAACAAGAACTAGAATCTGCTCCCTTACCCCTAACTGTTCTGACACATTTATCTTGTAGAAAGAAACAGAACGCTTGGTTTGAACTCTAGTTCCAGCTGAATGTCTTCTGCAGATCCTTTTTAACCTTGTTTTCTTGTACCTACTCAATAGGGCAGTGCAGTGAATTAAAAGAGCAGGATTTTTATAAAAAACACTTTAGCCTGCAATTAGAACAGATAAAAAATATATAGTAAGTGTTGGTGAGGGAGGAAAAAGCAGGAGCTCCTGTATTTTGATAGTTGGTTATGAAAGGCATATTATAATGAAGTGCTCTGGAATTCTCATTCTTCTCAAGACTTGAAACCCAACAGAAGAAAATGAGAAACAAATGGCACTAAGATGGTAGCTCTAAGATCATATTCATATAAAGACAAAAATTAAAATAATGCGAGAAGGAGAAGTCTCCCATAAATATTCTAGAAGCCAGGTAAGAAATTTCTGTCATGGAACTTCTAAGAGATACTTGCACCCAGAACAAATTCAGGTAGTTCTATCAGGAGGTCAACTGGTCAAATATCGAGTTCCATGCAGCATAATCAAGGTTACACTGGTCTCTGTTTAGGATTCTTGCCTTTGGCTAAAGAGAATCTGCCAGCAATGAATTTTTTATTTCTTCATGAATGACGTTCTTGATGCCCTCCCAGCTGTTCCCGCATTAGAGTTCAATGAGTCAATGTATTCCTGAGATGTTCTTGAAATTCAGGTAGAATAGACTCTATCATATTTTGACTTTGTGGACTTTTTACATTTTTGTTCAACTTCAATCTGAACTTACGTGTGAACAATTGATACTGAGTTTCTCCATCATCTCTTCCCACAAATGCAGTCAATTTGATTGCTATGTATTCCATTTTAGGAAGTCCATGTATATAGTTGCCTTTTGTGTTGTTGAAAAAAAAATATTTTCTGTGATGTCACTTGACTTGTAAAATCCTATCATGTGATTTCCAGCTCCATTTCTTCACCAAGACCATATTTTCCAACTATTGTTCCTCCCTGTTTGATTTCAATTTTTACATTTCAGCTGCCAAATTATCACTGCAACTTGATTGCATTTTGATCAATTTCTGACTAAAGATGTTGGTAGTATTTCTCAATTTCTTCTCCTTTAACTTTGGTGGTTAGTGCATAAATTTGAATCACAGCTGTATTGATTGTATTTCCTTGAAGGTAGATAGAATCTTATCCCAGATAGCATTGTGTTTGTGTTAGTCCAGGTAGACTAGAGAAACAAATTTCTAAATGCTCATATGTGTATTAAAAAAGGGCTTCTTATACAAGAGCAATTGAACATTGAGAAAACATCCCAACCCAGCCCAGTCCAAAGTCGCAAGTCCAATACTAGCCCATATGTCTGATACAAATCTAGAAGTCCTCTTCAGACTCATGAAGCGCATGCAATGACACCAGGACAATCACAGGCCAGTGGGTGCAGACTCTTGTGTATCCAGTGGCGTTGTAAACTTCTCAGTGCTGGCAGGGGTCTCCCCATGGCTTCTCCAGTTTCCAGAGCAAGGGGTTTTCCAGCATGCTGCCATGTGTCTTGTCAGATGCAATGTCTCCCAGGGAGTGAAGGGATTAGCACATTTCCCAGAATTCTCAGGAGAAGGCCATGTCCACACAGAGGTTCATTGGCTCTCTCCAGATTGACAGGCTAGACCCCTATACTCTTTGTCCTCAAATGGACACCAGAGTAGATGACTTCCACACACATATGTATATAAAAGAGTTCTGTATAAAGGGAAATTGTACATTAAGAAAACATCCCAGTCCAGCCCAAGATCAAAGTCTGATATTAGCTCACATGTCTGTTACCAACCTTTAAGTCCTCTTCAGATTCACAAAACACATGCACTGATGCCAAATGCAGGATGATCACAAACCAATGGGTAGAAAGTCTTTGGGCCCAGTGCTGTTGTGAGCATCTCAGCACTAGCAGGAGTCTCCTCATGACTTCTCTAAGTCCAGGTTTCTTGCTGCATCAGGGCAGGTCTGTGTGGCTTCTTCATCAGGGATGTCTCGCAGGGAGTCAGTCTTGTCAGTGGAGTCCCTCAGGCAGTGAGTGTTGTCAGTAGAAAGTCTCCAAGGAAGTGAATGGAGAGAGAGATATTGTCTCCTATCTCGCAGAAGGAGCTACTACATTTCCCAGAATTCTCAAAAGGCCACGCCCACACAGAGGTCTCACTGGCTCTCTCCAGATGGACAGGCTAGACTCCACACCTACACTCCTAATCCTCCAATTGACATCAGATTAGTGACTGCCACAGTGTTCATGATGGATTTTGCAATGTCCTTTTTGACAACGAATGTCTCACTGTGCCTTTTGATTGTGTTATTTAAGGTATAGTAAATCATATAACTTTCTGATTCAAAATGGCCCATACCAGTCCATTTCATATTCTGATGCCAAGGATATTGATTTTTATGTGTTCTATTTTTTTACCACATTAAATTTTCCTAGTTTCATGTTTAGCACCTTCCAACTTCTGACCATTAACAAATTTTTTTTTTAATTTTAAAAATCACTTTATTGGAGGCTCTTACAACTCTTATCACAATCCATACATACATCCATTGTGTCAAGCACATTTGAACATTTGCTGCCATCATCATTTTCAAAACATTTTCTTTCTACTTGAGCCCTTGGTATCAGCTCCTCATTTTCTTCCCTCTCTCCCCTTTTCTTACCCCTCCCTTACCCTTGATAATTTATAATTATTTTTTTCATGTCTTACACTGACCAATGTCTCCTTTCACCCACTTTTCTGTTGTGCACCCCCCAGAAAGAGGGTTATATGGAAATCCTCATGGTTGAAAGGTTTCCCCTTTCAACTCTCACCTTTCCCTTATCCTCTTGGTACCACTAGTCTCATTATTTTTTAAGTTTTAACATGTTAAAATGTCACTTTATTACTTTTCCATATATTTTTCAACCATTTTATTGGCAAGTAACTTACATATCATATAGTTCAGCAGTTTAAACATGCAATCACATCACAGAGAATTATATACTCACTCCCATATCAGTCTTAACACTTTCCCTTCCCCCATTGTTAAATCACCTTTAAGATGATTTATGCAATCACAACCTGTTCCAATGCTCCCGCCTCATCCTGTCTTCATTAGTTACTACCCAAATCCCCTTCTCCTCCCTATCTTTCCTCCCCCCACTCCCTGTAGTACCTATTTCCCCTGTATCCATAACTATCAGTATGTCTCCACGCCTCCTGTGCTTCATAGCTAGGAGACCCGACAGAACACATTGCAAAACAGAATCATGCTAGGGTGGGAAGGTGGAAACATAATAGTATACAGACCAAAAAAGTACTAATAATGTGGAAGGAAAAGAACCCCATCAATAATTTTTAAAAACACACCAAAAAAAACATACAACAAAAACAGAAGAAATTTTTGCCATAAACCAGCCAGAGATACTTGCATCCAGAATAAATTCAGGTCACATCTCTAGGGAGGTCAACTGGCCAACTGTCAAGTTAGATGGACCACAATCAAGATTACAATGGCCTCTGCCTGATAGTGAGGCTGACAGTCCAACCAGATACTCTGCAGATGGGTTTTGAGCTCTCCCTGTCTCCCATGGCGCTCCACAAATCGAGTGCTCATAACTTTTGCTCTGATGCCTTTCTCCTCCGCATATTTGAATTTTGTAGTTGTCATCTTGGGATCACACAAGCTGGTGTGCTTCTTCCATGTGGACCTACTTGACTCCTCATTTAGATTGCTGATGGGCTGAATACAAGCCTTTAAGACCCAGACACTATTCTGATTGATAGCTGGGCACCATCTGCTTTTTTCAACACACTTAGCTGTAGCACCCTTATCCTCAGTGATCCTCTCATGAAGGTGTGTCTGAGAAGAACCATGTTGTAAGAACTGCTTGCTCTTAAATTGGGGCTAGAATTTAGTGCAAGCTCAAAGTCCATTCCTGGGTCTATGCCTTCATTTTGTGTTTAATTAATTTGCTGTAGTTTGGGAGCCAATTTATATGTCAGATTGCCCCATAGTCCAATCATGTCAAACCTAATTGTACAATACCTTGCATACTGATACATGTTTTCCAAAACATATTTTTTGACATTTCCATTGTCTTCCCTCCCCTCAATCATGCCCTTCCCACAAACCCTTGTTATATTTTCTTTCCCTGTAGGCTTAACAACCTTAGGGTTAGTTTTCAAAAAATACAAAATAAATAGCATGGCTTTAAGAGGGTTAAGTTTCCCAACAGAAAACCTGAAAAGGCAAAATTGTACTAAGGTGGGAAGGGTAGAAACAAAATACTATACAGACAAAAGAATCTAATAATGTGTAAGAAGGAAATACAACCCACATGATCACTGGAGACAAAATGGATACATAAGCAAATGTGGTGAAGAGAGCAGATGGTGCCTGGCTACCAAAAGATATAGCATTTGGGGTCTTAAAGGCTTGAAAGTAAGCAATCAACAATCTAGGTCTGAAGCAACAAAGGCCACAGGGAAGAATCACTGTGTGATCATGAGGTGTCGAAGGGATCAGGTAGCAGGCATCAAAAAACAAAAAGTCATATCATTGTGAATGAGGGGAGTGCGGAGTGGGAACCCAAAACCCATCTGTAGATATCCCTTTCCAGAAGGGTTGCAGAAAGGTGATGAGCCAGTCAGGGTGCAGTGTAGAAACAACTTTCTTCTAGTTCTTAAATGCTTCCTCACTTCCCCCCACTATCGTGATCCCAATTCTGCCTTGCAAATCTGGCTAGATGAGAGGATGCACTCTTTTACAGATAGGAACTGGAAACACAAGGAATCCAGGACAGATGATCCCTTCAAGACCAGTGGTGAAAGTCATGATACTGAGACGGTGGAGACAAGGTGGGGTGGAAAGGGAGAACTGATTACAAGAATCTACATTTAACCCCTCCCTGGGAAACGGTGAACAGAAAAGAGGATGAGGAAAGACATAGATCAGTGTACGACAAGGAAAAATAATGGTCTATAAAGTATCAGAGGGGGGAGGGAGGGGAAGAAAAGAGGAACTGATACCAGGGGTTGAAGTCAAAAGCAAATGTTTTGAGAATGATGAGAGCAACAAATGTACAAATATACTTGACACAATGGGTGGCTAGATGGATGGATTGTGATAAGAGTCGTATGAGCCTCCAATAAAATGATTTAAAAAAAGGATAAGAAAGAAAGTGATGATGGATACATTTGTATAAAGGTCTTTGGTACAATTGATGTATGGATTGTTATAAGAGCTGAAAGAGACCCCAATAAAATTATTTCTAAAAAATAAAGTTAAAATAAATTTAAAGAATTGGAAGAAGAGAGTTATGGGTGATGTGGTTTTACTCGGTAAGTTAAAGAAGTGAGTGTGTCACAGAAGTGGAGGGATCAGGATCCAGAGGTTATGGTGGTTGGGGTAAGAGAGGGGTTCATCAAAACTGCCAGAGTCCCTGATCCATCCTGTATTTTATGTAGGGAGAGTGCAGGCCTTATGTGTTGTGCTGATCGCAGAAGGCCCCTTTATTGTGGATTTCTGTACAACTGAGAACTATTCATTCCTGGTATGAGGTCCCCAGGTGGAATTAGGTTATTGTAGTGCACGCCCAAGGGATGAGGACTTCTTAGCACATTCTGAGGGCAGAAATCTGAGAGCGGGGTGGGCATGTGCAAACTCACTGAGTGCAGAACAGGGAGAGGCAGAGGCGTTCCCATCAACTGCTGCCCACTCCCAGGGTGAAAATCAGAAAGAACAATCTGTAACCTTGCTGAATGCTGGGCAGGGGGAGGCAGAGGAACTGCAGCAAATTCTGCAGTATGTGCTGAGGGCAAAAATAGGAAAAGGTGAACTGCAAAGTCACTGAACGCAGTGAAGGGGAAACTGTACTCTCTGTGGGTGGAAATCGGTGAGGGAGGCCTGAGAAGAGTCGCAGTGTGCAAACAGGTCAGACTCTGAGTCTAGATTCTCAGGTCTGGCCACCTCACTGTTGATTGCGGGGCATCTCTCGTCTATCGAGGGCACCTTATATCGGCGCCATCTTTCCGGAAAGCCCACTCGCAAGTTGTTGCAGCTGTTTCTTCCTTACCTTGAGTGATGTCCCATTAGCAAATGAAGATCTTAAGGCTCCACTCGCCGACTCACCGTGGTCAACGCCTCTGAGAAATCAGCTCCTCCTCAGTCACTTTTTGAGTGTCCTCTGACCCAAAGGGCCCGAGGGGCACTTCCTCTGACCAAGAGGTCTGAGGTCTTCAGAATCTGACACTCTTTCAAAGCGATGCGTAAGGTTTTCAGCAGCTGATTCCGAAGGAGGGAGCCACGTCCGGCGTCCGTGTCTGTAATTGTCTGGGAAGCTCAGCTAGATCCAGTTCTCCAGGGTGGCCCTGCTGGCGTTTGAAACACCAGTGATGTAGCTTCACAGCAAAACACAAGTCACCACAGTAGGACAAACTGTTCGTCCTCAACTGGTAACCTCCTTTAGGACAGGAATTTGTATTTAATAATATTTGATAATCCCTTCTGTTTTGAGCAGTACATGAAATTCACTAAGAACTTAATAAATAAGAGTTAAAGAGGAGGCAGAGACAAAGGGAGGAAAATGGGAACAAAGTAAAACAATTGAAGACAAAAGATGGAAAAGGTAGATAAGTCGAGACCCCATCCCACCCCAAAAGATGTAAATACTGACACAAAGTATGTATGTACATACTGTGATTAGTGCTAGATGAGTCCCCAATAAAATGATTTTTTTAAGAAAGGTAGACAAGTTGGAGCAAGTATTTCAAGGTATGCTATGAAAGTTTTGATTCTGAATCTTGATCCTGGCCTGACATACTCTGGGGATTCTGAGGAAAGCAGGCCCTTCATGCACTGACATTGCTAAAATTCTCCCTGCTTCTGTACTTTGCTGAGGTAGAATTAAAGAGCAATTCCTTCTGCTTGTCCTTCTCTGGAGTAACCGTTTTGTCATGAAGCTATTCTAGGTTCTTCACACAGCGGAAATCAATGCACGTCCCATCTTGATGGCCGTGCCTGTGAAGGTGAACTTATTTCAGGGAGGCAAGTACAAAAGGAGAGCAAAGCCATAGACAATTTGGTCTGCTAAATATAGAATGGCACTTCTAAAACTACAAGCTGGTGAGCTCTGAGGTTTTGTTTTGTTTTGTTTTTTTTAAGACCTGCCAGACCTTGACCAAAGCAGTGGGACAGGGGCTTAGGCTAAGTTCTCCTATGCTGAGACTGAGAAAAAGAGTGAATGAAGCTTATGTCTACCTATATACATATCTACTTAGATTTTTATGAGATTAAAAAAACTCATTGCCATCATTAATACCAACTCATAGCCATCCTGTAGGACAGGGTAGAACTAGATATAAATATATGGATATAAGTATGTGTATACAAACTTACACACACCTATTCATAGAGAGAAAAAGAGACACATTCCTGGTGGCACTGTCAGGTAAGCATTGTACTGACGATGACAAGGTCAATGATTCAAACCCACCAGCTACGTTGCAGGAAGAACATGAGGCTCTCAACCTGAGAAATCCTATGTAGGAACTCTGAGTCAGAATTAACTTGATGGTGGTGTGTTCGGTTGGGGAGAGAGGAGAGAGACAGAGACAAAGAGAGATCTATTTATATCAAGGAAATGAGGATAGATAGATCTATTTATCACAAGGCTACAGAGGGTGGCAAATTCCAGGTCCCTAGGTCAGATGTCAGGCTAAAGGCCTCTCCTGAATCTCACAACTGTGGAGGATGAGTTAAGACAGCAGACTAAGGAATCTCAAGATGGGCTGAACTTTGCCATAAGTCCAAAGAACCAGAGGCCAGATGATGATGAATGCAATGCAGGACACTGATCAAGCAGAAAGTCTGAGAACTTTGCCAGAATGTCCATTGTGTTTGGCCAGGTTGACTAGAGAAACAAGTTCAGAGACAATTATACATGTGTAAGAAAGATTGATATCAAAGCGTAATTGTACATTAAGGAAACATATCAGCCCAGATCAAATTCATAAGTCTGATACTAGTCCATAAATCCCTCTTCAGACTCACGCAGAACATGCCATGATGCAGAGTGCAGGAAGACCACAGGCCAGTGGTGCAAAGTCTTCTGGATCTAAGGGTAGTGGAAACATCTCCAGGGTTCCTACTGGTCTCAGTGTGGCTCCACATGGCTTTTCAACAGGAAGGTGAAGCAGAGAGAGAGGGAGGCCAGTCTCTAGATAGCCCTTTATCTCGGGCACCCTCCAATCAAACTGTGACCTGATTGACAGGCTAAACTCCACCTCTTCACTCTTAATAGTTTCAAGTTAACGTAAGATTATGTGATTTCCACATCCATATATATTAGATGCAAGCTATTCTTCCCCCAAAGAAACTCCCTTTCCACTGATTGTCTGATCATTTTAGATCTCATCAAAGAAGTGATTCCAATAAACCTCATCACTTGGACATGATTATGTCATAACTACCAAACCACTGTGAACTATGGTCCAGCCAAGGTGGCACACAACCTTTGTGACACACAGCACATCATAGGCAGGCCTTTTCTATACAGCATGAGGATACAACGTCCACATGAATTTGAAACAGACTTGAAACATAGCCAGTTAATTGACCCTTCTAGTTATAATTCCATATGTGATGTATTCTAATTCCAGTTTCTATGTCCATGGCTAGGATCCCATTTTGGAAGGTGGTATCTATTACCAGGGTGGAATATACATATATGACTACTTTATTAAAAGGTGTGATTTAAGACACCATCCTTTGGTTTTCTTGGGGGTGTGGTCAAATAGAAGACAAAAATCACATCTCCATTAAAGTCATACTTCAGTGTATAAAAGCCATCCTGGACAGAGAGGGAAACCTCAGTTTCATCAGAAGAGCACATTTTAGATCTCTGTCTCACATGACATCAGACTGTGGCCTGAAGACTGAGCAAAAGGAGTAGCACCATGACAATGGGATTGTGAGCTAGAGTGACAGGCTGGGGTCCTTGCCCATGAAGACAATGACCAAAGGACCACATGGCTGAGAGACTGGGGTCTGGATTTTGAACTCACTTAATTTGAAGCCTAATCTAAGAACAGCTAGTTTGTAGCCCTCATGAAGAGATCACTGAAGATACAGGTGCTTCAGCAAAGTGTTGTGAAGAAAGTAGATTGTACCCAGATATCCAAAAGAATTAAAGTCTTGGGCTGAGCCCCAGTGCTGTAGTGGTTGTGTGCGGGACTGCGACCCACTGGGTTGGTGGTTCAAATCCAGCAGCAGCTCTCCAGGAGCAAGGCTGGGCCTCCTACTCCCACCAGAGGGCAGTGATGTAAAAAAAAAAAAGAATTAAAGTCTTTTCTTCAAACAAGCAGCCCTTTAAGTGAGGCATCAAATAAGTCCACGTTGAAGAAGCACATCAGCCTGTGTGATTCAAGGATGAGAAATAATAGAACCCAAATCTGAATGGTATCAATGTTGAAATTGTGGGCACCCAAATCGGAGATGCTATGGATGACAGTGGAAGCCCAAAATCCATTTGAAAGGTCCCTATATGGATGAAACCTATGGTGAATACCCTCTGACCATAGTTGAGGGATGAGAATAACCTTGATATCAGATAGAAAGTATCATAAACTAGACTGTGGCAGGTGTAATTCTGCTAAAATGTAATACCTAATCATTTGATCCTGCTTTGGCCCATTTTTAATTTGTTCTAGTTTTTAAAAATATTCCCTGCTTCTTTCTTTCTTTTTTTTTCCTCTCATCATTTTCTTGGGGACTCATACAGCTCTTATCTCAATCCAAAAGTATATTCATTGTGCCAAGCACATTTGTAAAATGTTTTCATCATCATTTCAAAACATTTTATTTCTACCTGAGGCCTTGATATCAGCTCCTCATTTTTCCCCTCCCTCCTTTATGAACCCTTGACAATTTATAAATTTTTATTTTTTCATGTCTTACACTGAGTGGAGTTCCCTTCACCCACTTTTATGTTGTCCACCCCCCAGGGAGGGAGTTATATGTATATCATTGTGATTGGTTCCTCTTTTTTTCCCTCACCTTCCTCTCACCCTCCTGATATCACTACTCTTATTATTGGTCCTGAGGGTTTTATCTGTCCTGAATTCCCTATGTTTCTAACTCTTATCTGTACCAGTGTAAATCCTCTCTGGTCTAGCTGTATTTGTTAGGTAGACTTGGGGTCATGATGCAGGGTGGGAGACTATGAAGGAAGCTAAAGAACTAAAAGAAAGCTGTATGTTTAATTGGTGCTACACTGCACCATGACTGACTCTTCTCTTCCCTGTGACCCTTCTATAAGGGGAGGTCGAATTGTCTACAGATGGGCTTTGGGTCTCCACTCTGCACTCACTCTCATTCACATTGATATGATTTTTTTGTTCTGGGTCTTGATGCCTGATACCTGATCCCAGCTACAGTTCATGATCACACAGACTGGAGTGCTTGTTTCCTGTGGGTTTTGTTGCTTCTTGGTTAGATGGCTGCTTGTTTATCTTCAAGTCTTTAAGACCCAGACACTATATCTTTTTTTTCATTTCACATAATTTTCCACTTTATTGTGAATTAAAATACACTTTTCATATAACATAAACCCCACTGTAGTTATATAGATAGTCCTTAAATTGTAGGTATGTAATTTTGACAGGGACAAAAATGTTAGAATGTTTTTAGTGTAGTGGGTCTTTGACACTATATCTTTTGATAGCCAGGCACCCTCAGCTTTCTTCACCACATTTGTTTATGCACCTATTTTGTCTTCAGTGATTATGTTGGGAAGGTGAGCATCACAGAATTCCAGATTATTAGAACAAAGTGTTTTTTCATTGAGGGAGTATTTGAGTAGAAGCCCTATGTTTATCAGCTACCTTAATAAATAACATATTAATATATCTATATCTAAAAATATCTATTCCCCTATCATTACATATAAATATATTTACATATGTACATGCCTTGTTTTTCCTTGATTAGGTTTTTTCATCTGGTTTATTTTGTTACTGAGAGGTAAACTGGGGCACAGGATGAGAACAAAGATAGCTGACAGGGCAAAGGAGGACAGAAACAGAGGTAGCTTTGTTAGGGTGGAGCTGCTGGACCAGGTTCCCTGGACTAGCAAGTAGTCCAGGAAAGCAGCAGACTTTTTCTGGGTCCTAGGCTTTTAAAGGAAAGCAGGAAGGGGTAGATATTCTGTGCTGCAGCAGCAAGGTTTATGGCCCAGTTATTTGGGAGTCAGGCATTCTAGGCATTGCTTTTCAGTCTCTTCATTGCAGGGGTTGCCCCCACCCCCCTCCGCAAGCTGCTGATCTATAGGGATGTGCAAGAAAGCAGGACCCTGACCTATCTACTTTGACTCAGTTCAAACAGTTACTTTTGTTTGTTTGATTTATATGGTGTTTTTGTTTCTTTGGTTTTTATATATTTTCCAAAAAGTGAAATCTAGGATAGGTAAATCTATAGAGTCAGCAACTGGATAAATGGCTTATTGAGGATATGAGAGGGGAGGTTAGAGGGAAGTGGAGAGTATACAGAAGAAAATATTCTAGAACTGACTGTAGTGATGATTTTATAGCTCTTTTTAATATGATTCAATATGGAAGTGCATGATATGTGACTGTTATGTCAATAAAAGTATCTTTTAAAAGAGAAATACCCCCGAATAAAATGATATATTTTTAAAAAGGAGGGGGAAGAAGGAGCTTATACCAGGGTCTCAAGTAGAAAATATTTGGAAATGAAGATGGCAACATATGTGCAGATGTGCTTAATACAGATGATGTGTTGAATGCTATAAGAGCTGTAAGTGTCCCTGATAAAAATTACTGAGGAAAAAAGAAATACAAAGAGAGACAGGAGATGTGGTGTACAGCTCCAAGAAGAAGTAATCATCAAAACTCCATCTAAATCAAAACCCACCTCAAAGAAGCACACTGGCCAGTGTGATCACGAGGCGTCAATAGGATCAGATATCAGACTTCAAAGACCTAGAACAAAAACCATATTATTGTGAATGAGGGCAAATGCAAAGGGGATACCCAAAGCCCATCTGTAGGCAATTAGACCCCTTAAAGAAGGGTCACCGGGAGAAAATGATCCAGTCAGGGTGCAGTATAACACCAAAGAAACATACAACTTTCCTCTAGTTCTTTAAAACTTCCTCACCCCGCCCACACACATACACAATCATAAACCCAATTCTACCTTACTAATCTGGCTAGATCAGACCATCTTCATTGGTACATACAAGAGCTGGAAACACAGGGAATCCAGGACAGAGAAACCCCTCAGGACAAATATTGAGAGTAGCAATACCAGGAGGGTAAGAGGAGAAGAGAAGTCATCTGTTTCTTCTATATCAAACACAATGACTATTGCCTAACTGGGCTATCTATAAAGGAATAGGATCTTACTCCCACAATGAAAACGTGGTTAAGGATAAATCACACAGCCAGTGATGTTTGGATAAATGTGAAGAATATTGAAGTGAGCATAGCAATTTTATTGTTTTTGTCAGGTATTTGGGGTATTTTATGAAAGTTTTAAAGTTCTTATAACATGATGTAGCACTTTTTATTGTTTGTGTTTCAGTATTAACTTTATAAAATAATAAAATATGCCTCAGTAGATATTTTTATACTAAAATGAGACATGAGGGCACAAAGCAGGTGTTAAATTATTGGAAGCCCACTCCTATCTTCACTTCATAGAGGGCGGACAACAAGTGCTCACCTGGTTTGGGTCACCAGCAGATGCTTCACACCAGGCAGCTATAGACACAAAGAGTTCACAAAATAAAGACTAGTTGAATAAATGAAGGAGTAAGGGGAAATAGCAAGGCAAGGGAGAAGAGAAACTGGTGAAGAACAATTATTGGAGGTACAAATTTACTGTAAGAAAGAATATAGAGTATCTCTCCTCAAAGTCTTCCACTCTATAATTCTTTGACTATAGCAAGGGTCCTACAGCCAGAAGGCCACATGTGGCCCACCAAGGACATTTATCTGGCCTGCCAGGTGTTTTTGCTGCCGCTGCCTGTCCTGCTTAGCAGCTGACTCATCCCAGGTTTGAAGTGAATTTGTTCATAGTTGTTTGTTTGTTTGTTTGTTTGTTTAACTATAGTACAGCCCTCCAATGGTCTGCGGGACAGTGAACTGGCCCCCTGTTTAAAAAGTTTGAGGACCCCTGGACTATAGTGTAAAGTTACAATATGTAATAAAAATGTAAATTCTTCTTCCTTCCTGTAATTGTCTTGCTGAGCATTTGCTCCCAGACTCAAGGCTCAGTTGAAGTTCTTTCATTCCTACTTGCAGGTTCCACCATGCTCTAAACTGGGCCTGCAGAAAGTGGAAGTAAAAGAAGCGTTCAACCAGTATCTCACATTCAATCTATCTTGATTGCCATTGGCTCTAATATAACGACTGCACTCTGCAAATCAGATCTCATAAACTTGCATAGAAACATGTTGCTCTCTGTTTAAAGCCCCTCAGTGACCTCTCATTGCTCCTAGGATACAGATGACTCTTGCCAACAGACCGATAAACCCCTGTCTGCTTGCTTCTTCATCCTTCAATTCTAACATGTCCCACACCATTACTCACTGTGGCAGTCACCTAATCTGATGGCAATTTGAGGATTAAAAGTGTAGGGGTGGAGTCTAACCTGTCAATCTGGAGATAGCCAATGAGATTTCTGTGCAGGCATGGCCTTCTCCTGCGAATTCTGGGAATTCCGGTGGTATTTCCCCCCTTGGAAGTGATAGACTCACTACTCAGTTGCTTGGAGACGCTCTACTGACAAGACACAAGGCTGACTCCCTGTGAGACATCCTGGAGGAGAAGCCACATGGGCTTACCCAGATGGAGTCAGATCTCTGACGCCAGAAAAGTCATGTAGAGACTCCTGCCAGTGCTGAGATGTTTCTACAACCACTGGATACACAAAACTCTGCACCCACTCATCTGTGGTTGTCCTGGTGTTGTTGCATGTGCCTTGAGAATATGAAGAAGACTATAGACTGGCATTAAACATATGGGCTAAGGTCAGATTTGTGAGCTTGGACAGGACTGGATTGGAATGCTTTTTCAATGTTCAATTCCTCTTGTATGTAAACCTCTCCCTTATATGTGTGTGTGTGTGTGTGTTTATGAATATGTTTCTCTAGTCTACCTGGACTAACACACTCTCTGCTTGGCCAACGCTTGTTCCTTCATGATCATCATTATGGTCTTTCCTACTACAAGACCATTCTACATGCGAACATACCTCTTATTGTCTTCTCTATCTAACTCCTGTTTACTCTTTTCCTCCTTGACCAGGGTCAACTATTTCTCTAAGATGGCCAAAGGATGTACCCTTTACTTTGCAGTACCTATTATAGTTGGGTTTCAGATGTCGGGGGTAGTAGCTTCCCTAGGAGATATACCCCGAGACTCTTATGATAGGTGGTGAGCAAAATATTACGGTGTGCTAGGGCTACCTGTTGTGAGGGAAAGGACCAGAGAGAAATCCCAGCATGTCATAGTGGTAGCAGAGTTCTCCAACCAGCCGATGTTGTGCACTGGTGTGGGGATCTTGCCTCAGTTGTGGCTGTCTTTTGTAACGTGCATGGACCATCACTGGATACAGACCCTCTCCAGGTAAGAAAAGTAATGTGAGTCAAGGCAGCTTCTTCAACAGAGGTCGATAATTTTACAAGACTCATCTGGGAGCCTTTGGTAGGCAATTGTGATAGGTAGCTTTGCTGTGCCAATATGGCCAATGAAGATAGGTAGGTTTATTGTGACAGCATGGCCAATGAACATGTGAGATTAATTGAAGGGTGGAGATATAAATGACTCAGCAATCCTCACCTTTTTCTCTCTTGCTCTTGGATCTTTGGACCAGCCAGTGGCCCTGTTTGTCCTGTGCCTCGATCTGCAAACTACACTATCCATGGAACACCTAATCCAGGGACTGTGTCGCAGTAAGTTGAGGTTCCTTCAAGCCCTGCTTCATCACACTCCTGGAATATACATATCTTGAGCTGGGGACTGTCAAACTCCATCACCTGGCTGACTGTTGGTGACATGCCTTGCTGTTTGCTGCCTGTGGCCAGATAGCCTGAATTTCTCTACAGAGGACTACCTGGAAGCCCTCAAGCCTCGAAGGACTGCCAGTGTACTAGCTGTCTCACACCAGTGAGTTGCACAGAGCCATTTGTACTGCTTTATAGATTAGTTAACAGTTTATTTCTTATGTTCAATATATATAATTATTAGTGTCCAGGTTTTGTTTCTCCAGAAAACCCGGTCTAACAGCACATTCCGTGCACTTTGAAGTCAGAGTACTTTGGTCCAGAAAAACCAATGTTCCACCATGATTTTTCCTAGTAAATCAAGTTAGTCTATGTATCTTTCAACCACTTTAGCTATCACACTCCTTGTACAACATCAGCCCACTGCCATCGAGAGGTTGGACTCGTGGGCACCCTGTAGGGCAGAGTAGAGCTGCTCCTTAAGACTGAGCAGCCTTATCTTCTGCTTCGTGGTTAGCAACCCAACACTTCACCTGCTGTGCCACCAGGACTCCTTGGAAACATGACAAACCTACTATCATTGAGGGAATTCCACCCTCTACAGGGTGTCTGAGACTCTAACTATCTCGTCTTCTCCTTGTTGCAGAGAACTGCTGATGGGCTTGAACCACTAACCTTGCAGTTAGCAGCCAAAGCCTACCTAGCACTTCCTTGCCTTGGGCACATTCATCCTCAAGGAGCCAGTGCCCACTAATAGCAACTTGCTGGAGATTTCTGAGACTGGAACTGCTGACCGGAGTGGAAAGTCCAGTCTTCCCCCATGGCCTTGCTGCTGGTTTTAAAATGCCCACATGGGGCCCGCAGTCTAGTAGGTAACCATGATGCCACCAGTCGACCATACTGAAGTCTTAATAAATAAATGTCTGCTGAGTGAATGGATCCAATCTTGCTATGACTCCAAATTAAGATGACTAATCATTCAGGTTTCCCCAGGACTGTCTGGTTTTAGCATTTTCAGTGCTTGGCAAACTTCTCAGTTCCACTCAAACTGCGGCAGTTGGTCACCCTCTTCCTAATATTCCTAAGTGTTGTCCGCAAACCCTGTACTGAGTTCATCAAAACTGCTAGCTCACCCCCCACTTTGTTTTCCAGGGGCCAGGGGAATTTTGTTTCCACCCTTGTGAACTGTAAGTGAGACAACAGATGGATCTTAACTTGGGTTTTCATTTTCTCCTCATCCTTTGCTTTAGACAGCAAGGCAGTGTTTTCTAACTGACTTATGTACTGTGTAGCCTTTCCACTTCTGCTGAAGTTTTGATCTTAGTAGCCCCTGGACTGGCTCAGCCAATAACACCTTAGCATCGCTTATGTTCTATTCAATCTCTTCTCCATTCACATGAAAACATGGAATCGAGTATGATATGCTCACTACTACACATGTGTTATGCTACACAAATGCACTACTACACATATGCTATTAATATATTCACTACTACACACGTTATACTACTAGTAGTATAGACACTGCTTACACATGTCATGCTACTGCTATATACACTAGCACACATATATAACATTACTATTACTATATCCACGGCCATATATATGCTATAGTACTACTACCTTGTAGACACTTTTACACTTGCGTTATCCTACACAGTAATATGATACGTTACACTGCACATCACAAAGGAACGCCTGTGTGTCCTCTCACAACTACAGACCCCAGGAGAATGACACTGCCTTGGTGAGACCCCAGGCCATGCCTGCAGAGGATGTTGGCCCTGTGTAGCCCTGGTAAGTGAGACTCACTTGAAGATCTGAAGGTACAAATAAAATCTTGGGAAGTCAAATCCTTATGCCAAATCAGACTGCCGAATTTGCTTTCAACAAGATCTTGGACACTGCGTCTTCATTCAACAAATATTTTCTGAGTCCCCATTTGTCATGAACTCTATCTACACAAGGAGTCCAGGTGGCACAGTGAGTTAAACACTAGACTGTTAACTGAAAGGTTGTGAGTGTGCATCCATCATTGCTCAGGAGAGAAAGATTATACAGCGCTTTTATAAGGATTTATGGCCTACAGAGCAGACCTCACTTTGCCTTGTAATGTCTCTCTGTGTCCTCTTAGATTCAGTGACAGGGAGTTTGGGTTGGCTGTACCCTTTAGTGCCATCAGGCCATCTGATCGTTGTAATCATCCCAACACAAGATGCTAGGGCAGAATCTGAAATGCAAGGAGGTTCATTTTTCTGGCAACTGTGATTTCTGGCTTCGTTGACACATTTCGCTTTTACACCAAAAATTGAAGCCATGAAAATAGCATCTCCTCAGCCATGTAGCTCACTCCATGCTGCAGCTCTGTGCTAAATTTTATAGTCTTTTACTAATTCCTTTTCTCCTCACACCCCACCAAAGAAATAGTTTAATGTTTCTATCTCTTCTGGAGCCCTTCAAGTTATATCTAACAGATATTTACTTAATGCTGATGTATGAAGAGCCAGGTGCATGTAGAGATGATTGTTAGAAGCCAAAAGATAGGCAAGAAGCTCAGAGCATAAGGAATTGCCCACCCCACCCCACCCCCCGCCCCGCAAGGGACCACCCATCAGAAAGGTTCATCCATAAATAAAAAGGTGCTTCCTAGGAGCTCAAGCACATGTTGGAAGGCTGTGTGGAAAGACACGTGGAACAAGGGGCCATTTATATCTGTCACTCACTCAGGCATGCCTGCTTCAAGCTTAGGCATGCTCAGTAGGGATCCATTATTATACACATGCACACATGAGCACATCCACCGAGAGCCACCAACACACACGACCACATCTTCCGAGTGGATGTGAGAGGAGACCGGTCAAGAAGGGAGGGTTTATAAAGGGAAGATATCCTCACACATTTTTTTGTGCTTCTATATCCAGTCCCTCTCCTTTCCTGCTCTCTCCACACTTTCCAGAGAAGGCTCATTCTTATGTGAGAGAACATCCTGCCAAAAACTTTACTTTCACTCATAGAAGATTACTTTGACTGACTATCATGCATCTGCTAGGTGAAATATTTCTGCCTCAAAAAGCAAAAACCAAGGAAAAGCATTCCAGAACCTGGCACGAAAGGGTAAATTAAAACATTGAAAACAGGCGTAGCTGTCTGGCATTGTAGAGTACACAGACCTTGAATTCTTTAGAGGAACAGATTGACATTTTCTGACTTCTCAGTTCATCTACAGGTCTGAGCACATTATCTTCCTCTTCTATTAGGGATGTGGTTCCAGATATGCAATAAAGAAAGAGAAACAGAGACCATTAATCAAGTTTAAGTGACGGTCATCATGATGCATATTTGCATTATTACTTTTTGTTCATATACCTGGGGAGTGGTGGGCTTTGTAAATTTAGTTTCATTAATACTGAACTGCTCTTTATAAAGAATCAGTGTGCTGTGAAATACATGCAAAATGAAGTCTCTCCTGGACCGGGTTTCATTTTCCTTTGATTATCCAGGTGTTAAAAACCTTCTGCATGATCCCAGGGTAATAAATTGTTGTGAGCATGAGTTACATTTTTCAGAAGGGCCAGTGAAAGCAAGTTCCTGATCAGCAGCTTATTTATTCTTATCTGAGCTTATGGAAACATAAACTTAAGGACTTAAATAGTGATAAGGCACAGAAATATTCTTTTAGGATGACATGGAAAATTATTTTTGGACAAGTAGATTGCAAAAATACTCTCTCTAGTTATCCAATCTCATGGTGAAGCCAGAGGCCCCAGGCCTGTACTCTTCAGTATGCCCTGATACCAGGGCCATTCCAATGTCTACTGGATTTCTCAGACAAATGAATAATTTTTTCGTTGTTTGTTTTTTGCTGATGTAATAATCATTTACTCTTTTATAGTCACCTTGTGATTTTATAACTGCCAATTCCAGTAAATGAATAGTTTATGAAGGGACATATTTGACAAATAACTTTCACCAATTAAATGAAGTGGAATAAAAATTAAATATGTAGTTTCTGGGAAATGACAATAGACACAGGTCATTGTGTCAACTCTTCCCCACTTATAAAAGGAAGACAAAAACGTCTTGAAGACAAAATGATGTTCAGCCTTGAGGGACTCTCAATTAAGTGACTAGAGAACTCTCGTTCTCTCTCTCTGTCTCTCTCTCTCTCTCTCTCTCTCTCTCTCTCTCTCTCTCTCTGTCTGTCTCTCTCTCATCCTTGAGTCGATGTCAACCCATAGTGACCATATAGGACAGGGTAAAATTGCCCGTGAGAATTTCTGAGACTTTAACTCTTTATGGGAATAGAAAGCTGTCTTTCTCCCAAGGACTGGCAGGTGGTTTCGAACTGCTCACCTTGCAGTTAGCAGCCCAGCTTGTCGTCACAGCAGCTGGAAACTACAGACAGGCAAAAAAAATCAGCAAGTCTCCAAGGGTAAGAAAATTGCTTCTCACACAGCCTCTACCCCTCTCTCCAATCTGGAGAGACACAGGCTGCTGTGAACAGGGAAGTAGCCTCACTTGCCCTGCCTCTGCAGATATAGGACCCAATGCTTCCACAGCTCTCCCCAGGGTCCTTTGGAGGGGGCTGGCACCTCCTCCACATGGTGATGGCCAGCACTTCACAGAGATGAAATCAACAATTAGGAACTCTGCAGGGTCATTCTGGAGTATCAACCCCACCTCCCCCTAGAAGGATGAAATTCATTGAATCAGAAAACCATCTAATTTCCTAGGTTGGAAATTAAATAATCAAAAGAAATGCCTTTGTGTTTTTCTTTGAAAAGGACATTTCAAGATCTATCTTGAAGTACAATGGTATCTGTGATAAGATTATATCTATCTGCAATTAAGGAAATACCATCACTACAACTATTACTCAATGTATTCGCCATCAAAGCTAATGATGTCGAAGTTGAATAACTCTACCAACCTTTCGAGTCTGAAATTAATCAAACATGCAATCAGGATGCATCAAAAATCATTGGCAATTGGGATGCAAAAGTTGGACACAAACAGGAAGAAATGGTAGTTGGAAAAATATGATCTTGGTGATAGAAACAAAGCCACTGATCTCAAGGGAGAATTCTTCAAGACCAATGACTTCATTGTACATACCCTGCTGCCTGGAGAGACCATGCCTGGAGAAGGACATCATGCTCAGTGACGTGGCAGGGCAGGGAGTGAGAGGCAGCCCTGACAAAGTGGACCCACACAGTGAGTCCATCCATGCCTCCAACGTAAGCAATAGTGAGGACACTGCAGGATCAGGCAGTGCCCCTTACGTGGGGTGGCCATGAGTTGGCACCTAACAGAGCAGCGATGCCATGTAAAAGACAGGAAGCAAAGAGACATATTTTTGAAAGTTATGCAGAACAATTAGCCAGCTGATTATATGGTAGTTTTTACCCATTTGTAAAATGCCAAAAAGCGTGTGTGTTTGCACAAGGTCATGGCGACCACATTCCACTCAAAGTGAGTCAAACACTGAAGTGAGAAGGATTGAGTCTAAAGTTCTTCCTGCTGGTGAGATCTATGCACTTAGTAGAAGAATCCTGTGCACAGTGACAGCCTCATGTTTCTCCGGTGCAGCCAAGTCAAACACACTTTTAAAAAACGCTCTTGTCACTTCATGATTGCCATTCTAAAGACTAGCACATTCATAGCATATATGGTTCATTTGAATATGAATGAACTAAAATCGTAAAACATGAACTATTTGTTTATGTATGCTAATAGCTCCCAAAACAAAAAAATAAAAAGGAGCTAATCCACTAAGTTTGGCATGTGAAATCACATATCCGGGTATAATGCCTCCAAATGATATAAGATTGTTGTGAATTTCTTTTATGTACCTGAAGACTCCATTTATTTATGAAGGTAATGAGTCATTGTGATATTTAGCTATTGATAGCTGTGTCAGGACACTTACTTTTAGCCATAGCTTAAAATAGATCATGTATTTCATATATATCTAATCCTGAGGAGCAGGGCTGTATTATATGCTTTTTTTTTTCTTGTTATAAATACACGTGTTTGGTGAGCAAGGGGTGACAAGGCAGAGAAGGCGCTGGACACAGCTGGTCAAGGCTGGACGCCACAAAGACCAGACAGACAGTCCGCCCAGCAGGGCAGGCGGGGCAGCATTCTGGGGCCAGTAACACTTGGTCGGTGGCTGAGGGCCCTCAGAGGGTCCTGCGTGGGGCTGGGGGTCCGGGCACCCTGAGGCTCCCTGGTCCGAGGTTTCCGGGTGGCGGCGGAAGCGGCAGCTCCGGGCTCAGCTCACATCATTCAGGGCCTTGCGGGCAAACTCCGGCAGCACGAAGGCTGCGCGGTGGACATCGGCGTTGCAGTACTTCAGCTGTCTCTGCTCCACCTGCGCCTGCGTCAGCGGCTGCACCGGCACCCGGAAGTTGGTGCTGGGGTTCTTGCTGCACAGCATGAAGCCGATCTGGCCGCTGGGGTAGGTGGGGATGGTGCAGTAGGCGTAGGCCACCACGGGGAAGAGGGACCTGCAGAACTGCCGCATCTTCTTGATCAGGTCCAGGTGCAGCCACTGGCGCTCGCCTTGGCAACAGAGAATGCCATCCTCCTTGAGGGCGGTCTTCATGAGCTGGTAGTACGATTCCTTGAAGAGGCTCTCTGCAGGG